>JAEIIF010031050.1:0-10620 GCA_018874455.1 Drosophila trapezifrons
CCGAGATATTGCAGGTGACGAAATTGCCCCAGTGACGAAATTGCCCCACTCTCCCCTACAAATAAACACGGCAATGCAAACCGAAACGGGGCAAGGGGGGCACGGCACTACCACCACGTTGGCCTGCAGGCTGCAGTCGGTTTACGTTTAATGCCCATATATATTGTGTTGCCTACTTTCGGGCGCAGTGGCCAATGGCCTCCAGTTCTGAGCCCGCTTGGCCACTTTTTTAAAGCCCTTTAAATGTGAGCAAACTTTTCCACGTGTGCGCGTCGCACCGCGCCGCGCCGCCGGGACGTTAGTTAAACGTATGCCTGGCTGGAGGAGGAGCTGGAGGCGAAAGAGGAGGTGCAGGAGAGCATGGCGTTATATGGTTTGTGTATTGAAAATTGGATTTTCAATTGGTTTGCAAAACGGAAATTAATTCGGGGGCGCAACGGAGCCGAAGCCCCGTAACCGGCAGGCGAAAATGAAGCAATGACGTCCACACCGATGACGCCTGGGTGGGCGATGATGATGATGGGAGCGGAATGACCACTGCCACTGCACCATGGTTTGGAGCGTGGAGTGTTTGTGTGCAAAAATAATGTGGAAGTCTCCTGCTCTCCTTTCACGCTGTTTTTTTTTTACCATTTCGCTTCGCGAATGGCGCTCTCACCGGGTTTTTAAATTTTTTTTCTGCGCTCTGCGCTCACTCCGTTCCGTTGTGCACTTTAATTAAATTAAGTGAATTTCGAGGCTGATAAGCAGCAAGCGGCAAATTAAATGAGCGAAACGAGGCGAGGCGAAAGGTGAGGGAAAACAGCTGAAGAGCAGGTTAAATGAGCAAATGAAACGAAAACACGGCAGTGAGATAGAGCCACTACTGAAATCAGAAATTGCCATTTGGCCAACTCAAGTGCGGCACGAGAGAGAGAGAGAAAAAAAAAAAACGAACCGAAAAGGCAAGGCACCAACTACAGTTTTTGGGCCAGAACGACAGTTACAACAGCGTTTAGTAGAATTCCATTAACTGAGAGTGCACCTCCTTCTGTCCGAAGGTAATCCACTTTGGTCGAGTACAGTTGTGCTCGCAAAATTATAGGGCACATTTTTCAATTAACACAAATCCCTTGAATGCAGTTATTCCCCAGGATAATGGTTCACCCAGGCGGTGCTCCACGTTGCCAGTTTAAAATTAAAGCAACTAAGTCAGATTGTCGCACTGGGGCAAGTGCTTGAAAGGATAGGATTTATGCGATGGTCATGTTTTCATGAAACTATATAGGAACAAATAGTAAGAGGTTAGGGTGCTGAAACTAAATAGAAACAAATAGTAAGTGATAAGGTTTCTGTTTAAAAATCTAGCTCAAACTAGGCTAATATTTGCCTTTTAATGAGTAATCACATTTGTCTTTGCCTTAACATACAATTTAAAGAACTGCTGATAATTAAATTGAAGTTTGCGAATTCAACAGATCCAGGACACGCAACGCATAAACGTAGTAATAGATGCGAGGCAGATGGCTGGATCCTGCAGGGAATCTGTTGCAAATCCCAAAAGTATGCAACTGCAGTGGCTGGCATGGCCCCCATTCATTGAATGAATGAATGAGTGAGGAAACGAACGCATGATTGAAAAAAAACATGGCCACAGAAAGTCGAGGCTCGTTCATTGTTTTCCGCACTCGCACACACACACATGCACAGAGCGAGAGGGAGAGAGAGACTGTGAGAGAGAGAGAGAGGGGGGAGATAAGGAATATAGAAAAAAAGAAAAAATCAGGGGGAAACCCCAACACATGCACGGCTATTTGGCGCTGCATACTTTTAGGAGGAGTTCAGTGACTGCAGATACACATATATATAGAGGAGCCGGCTATGTTGCCTTTTGTCTGAGGCAAATCGCTTAACATGCGCCGCTGGTCGTCGGATGTCGGATGTCAGTGTGTCTACCTTGCAATCCCCTTTTCGAATCTAAGCCCCCTTCGTAGCAGGCACCTCTGCTTTTAGCCATTGTTTTGTCCCGAGCCCGGCAAACACTTTTCCCCGGCTCTCTCTCTCTTTCCTCTATGGCCGGCAAATATTGACCATTTGCCTTTTGCCAATTTGTTTGCATTTCAGGAAAATATTTTCATTTTCAATGCTCGTTGGCCATATTGAAAATTAAACTGCAAACTACGAGGCGATTGTGTGTGTGTGTCTGTGCTGCATGGAAAATTGCCTTGATTTCCCTGGCCATGCCTACGGTGAATTGTCATTTTTAATTTATTTTGTTGCCTGGCATTTATACAATAAATATCTCACTGTGTCCACACAGCGCTCGTGTGTCGTCCCGTCCCTGGGCCTGGCTCTGACTCTGGCTCTGGCTCTGACTCTGGCTCTGGCTCTGACTCTGGCTATTTTGAGGCCTGGTTGTTGTTTGCAATTGCTTTTTGATTATCTCTATTTGCCGTTTGTGTTATTGAGCTACGTTCGTTCGTTCTGCTGGCCAAGTGAAAACAAATTGAGTTCTCTCCGTTAAGCGTCGAAAATAGTTTTCCACTCTCTCTCACTCTCTGTCGTGCGTGTGGGTTCTAAAGTGCTAAAGCTTGTAGTGCCGTTAGTTTGCATTAAATTTGTTGGCAACTGACTCGCTTAAGAACGGACCAGAGAAGGCGGAGAGAGTGTCAGGGAATTATGCTTGGCCGGGCTGCTTGTTGCTGTTGTTTTTCTTATTTTTTCGGCAACATTTTCTGCTTATGTTTTATGTAAAGCCTTAAATGGAGTTTGCACTACTGCAGGACGATGTGAGCCTGGAAAAATGGGGGCGGCAAAAGTTCGGAGGACATGCAATTTGTGTGTTCCAAAGTGGCTTATCATAAGTTTCACTCACTTGCCGCCGGGGGTAGCGACGCCCCTGCTGCTATTTATGACACTGCAGGAAAAACCAATTTTCTAAAATCTTATTTAATATTTTTCGGCTTACAAATAAAACTGTATAGCTTTAAATGAACTATAGAGAGTTCTAGAGGTTTGAAATCGCCTAAAAGCATGCCGAAAAGTGTGCTGCAAAATTATTTACTTTAGATGTTAATGAATATAGATAATTCTATTAATTTTTAATGATTTAAGGACACTAGCTCAACTTTATTAATACCTAAAAACACCCTTAAAGGTAATCTTCGAACTCCATTCCTGCTTTAAAGCCATTGGCTTTCATTTCTCCTTCCATATCAAAGAAAAGCCAGAAAGCAGAACATATTTCATTCGCATTATTCCAACTCTTTGTCTATTTTCGCACAGACGGCAATTGCATTTTTCTTCTTCTCTTAATGCATAGCAAAGTCGAACCACTAAACAGTTTTAAATTTGCATAAAAATCCGTTTTATTAACATTCAAAGGCGATTCCTATCGCCGCTAAATTGAAGAAAAGTAGCTAAAGTTGGCAAAAAAAAAAAAGGAAAGAAAAGTAAAAAGGGAAAAATGGAGTTCCAAGCAAACAGAGACCCTGAGCAAACCGAGGGCCAGTGCCTGATGGGTGGTGGGGAAAATGCCATGTAAATGCTCTCAGGGCAAGCTGGAAGAAAAATTCCTTTGCACTCAACAAAGAAGAAATAAATAACTTTCGAGTCAGATTAGCCAACTTGTCACGAAATGCAAAATGACATTTAATACCCAACGACTTGGACGAGGACGTGGACGAGGACGTGGACGAGGACGTGGACTTGAGTGCTCCTGCCTTCCAGCTCTCAGCTGCTAGCTCTCCTCCCGGTTGATGGGCAGCAGCTGCGTTCGCAGGACGGGATCCCAAGACGCATGTCGACCAAATGGCAATGCGATACGCGACGATATACATGACTGGACCTGACTTGCACTTGGCATGAAAACATGAGAAATTCCTTAGCCAATGGTCCCCTCTTTTCTTCCTTCTCCTTTTTTTTTTTTTTTTTTTTTCCTGTGCTCCCCCAGCATGCCAGAATGAATGCTAGACGACAGCGACATTGTTTCGAATGGCCTGGCGCAAAAGAAGAAAAATGGCTCTGAAATGCCATCACTGCTATATCCCACCAAAAAAAAAAAATCAAAAAAAAAATAAGAAAGTAAAAAAAAATGAAAAAGGAAAGCGAAAAAGTAATCATTGCAATTTAAAGCGGATAATCTGCATCAGACCGAAGCTGTGAAACAAGAAGCGTTGCGAAAAAAAGGCGAATGCTCTAAAAAGGGTTCCCGTTTCAGTTGCAGGACGCGAACGTTGGCAATGCAAATATGCTGCGACTCCCCGCCTTCCACAATTTCCCCCGCTGCGTGCGTGAGTGGACACCATTTGCAATTTTCGCACTCGCTTTCCACTCACTCTCGCACTCTCCCACTCTGTTTTTTTTTTTTTGTTCAACGCCCAAGGAGCGAGGCAGTCATGCAGATTACAATCGAAATGACATGAAAATGTTTAGTGTGGCGTGTGGAAAAAAAAAGCAAGGAAGCGAGCGAAAAAAGGACGAAAATCGCGGTGGCAATGTCAAGCGGCGGCAGCAAGAAAGTGTTGCATATCTACGGGCGCCAGCCACAAGAAAGAAAATGGCCCCGGGAAAAAGTGGAAAATGAGAGGTGGAAAGCCCGCGCGCTTGGCACTCACAGATAATGTCTGTCCTTCTGCACTGCAGATCTCTCTCCTGGAGCGTAAGAATAATGTCTTATTTGATTGTGGCCAGCAAATGCAATTTACATTTGTCGGCGACGCTGAATGGTTCCTTCCAAAGGATACAAAAAAAAGCAAACGAAGCCAAATCGATTTATAGATTCATTCATTCAGTAGCTCTCGAGTCTCGGCACACACACTGCATTTATGCCTGGCAATTCAATTAGCCATTACCTAACTTGATTCGAGGGCCATCAGGAGGCAATTAACCCAGTTACAAGTGGCAACAAGTGAGCGCTGTGAAAAATTGCATTAGTTTTTCATTAAAGCAAATTAGAGTGCAGCACAGTCTCAGTCCATGTCAGAGGCACTCGCTGAGAGACAGCCATTCAAATCGCTGTTGCTGTTGTTAAATAAACTCAATCGAAGCATTAAATTACTGCCAATGGCGCCAATAAGCACAAACAAATATGCCAAAGTGGCTGTTTGTCCTGGAACACAGTCCCCACGACGACGACGACGAGGACGAGGACGACAGTTCTGCTGATTGAAAGTTTTGCTGTGCAGGATGGAGAAAAATATTTGCCTGCCGTCAATAAATATGTATATTTTGTGCTGTGTATTGATCAAAATTGCGAGTCAACAATGCAAAGTATTTTGCTTTCGGCTCGCCAAATATTTATGCAGCGCTGGTCCCGAAGATGCCGAGGCATCCGACAATTAATTAGCCTAATTTATGGTAGTTTGCCACATTCCCGATAGTTTGCAGTTTATTAAAAACTTGCTCCTGCCAGCTTGGCCCACATTTGTCAATATGCTAACAAATATATACATTTGCGAGCGTCATAACAAAGCAAATAAAAGTACACTGAAATGTTGTTCGGCAACAATTATTTGTGAGTTAGCGCCAGTTGTTTGGGGGCGCCATAAATCTTGTACAGCTTTCATGGCGTCATAAATTTTAAATGCCATCAGCAGGAGCGGCAAAAAAGGGGAGAAAAAATGAGAAAAAAAAGAAAGAGGGGGAAAAACTGAAAAAGGAAACCCAAAGCGAGTTGGCATGTCTCTGGCCCTCAGTTACTCTGTTGTTGTCCCTGTCTCCGGCTTGCCGCTATCCTCTTTCGGCCAGGACAAACAATCAATTTATGCACACACAATTTTACCCTTTTTACATACAAATATAATTCCATTTATTTTTTTTTTTACGTTTTTCCGCTCATTTTTGCTCAACTTTTGAGTTGAGTCGCTGCTCGGCTCGCCGTATGCAAATATTTGTTAACTCCATTTGCTCTGAATTAAATATAATTTACATGCATATTTGTTTGCCAGCCAGCGAGTCGGCCTCGTTTCGCCTGGAAATCCCTTTTCCACATGCCATGTTGCATGCATCAGGGCGCATTAGCCCAGCCTTTCTTTCAACCCTTCGGTCATTATAATTATTGTTGACATTTCGGCTTAAAATGAGAGTGAGTCGAAGCGCCGCCGCGTTAATCCGCGACCACAATTACACGTGCTAATGAAGTGAAATTTTTACTTTTTCGCAATTAAAAACGAATTTCGATATCGTACACAGCCTGTGAGTATGCTATGTCGGTGAAAATGTGGCGCCATGTTATGTGTTTATCCTGGAATTCAGAGATTTTGGCCTAAAAGAAAATTGCACTTATTCTCCCTTGCATGCAGTTAATTGGTTGGGATTTGTGTGTTCTGGGGCTTGGGGAAAATGTGTTGACAGCACGAACATGAAGTTATTCTGAGCTCTCAGAGCTCTGAGTCATGCCAAGGATAACTGAAATTATAGGGAACTCTATGGCAGGCAGGGCAATTTTTAACTTGCAATTATAACAACTTCAAAGCTAGAGATGATTATACTGCCCAAATGCACGATAGCATTTTACGTCATTATGGGCAAAAATGGGAAACTAAAGTGACCTTTGGCTGCAAGAATTAGCCAATAATCCCTATAGTTTTATATTTTATAAGGGATATATTTTATGTGGCCAAAGCAAGCAATATAATTTAAAGAGTAATTCTCTTGATACCTGGATATTCTGCTTAAATCAATGCTTTTTGGAAGCAACATAAATATAACAGATTTTTGTGGATTTATTTACTCCTGCAAATCGAACCAAAAAGCACCCACCCATTAAGGTTAAGCACAACAATTTGTGTTAATCAACATGGCACACCCGCAGCCAGGAATAGAAAAAACATTAACATAAATTCGTTTCGAGTAATTTATTTAGTGCGACAAAAGCACTTCCTGGCTCACTAAATTGCTACAAGGCCACAAATCGAAACTGAATTATGGCCAGCTGCCGTTTAACCCCCCCTAGAACTCTTAACCCCTGCCTGCCTGCCTTCGCGCCTGCCTGCCTGTCAGTTGCGGGCAATTTATGAAGCTCTCTCGCCTCCATATAGTTGAACAATTTGCTAAACATTTTTCGCTCGCTCTCTTTTATTTTCTTGCAGGGTCGCTGTAATCGTGATAAACCGCCGTGCAAATATTTTCATCCACCACAGCATCTGAAGGATCAGTTATTGATAAATGGACGCAATCATCTGGCCCTCAAGAATGCACTGATGCAACAGATGGGAATCGCGCCCGGCCAGCCGGTCATATCGGGCCAAGTGCCAACCGTGGTAAGTGCCGCGCTTTTTCTAATACTTTAATTGAATTTCCTTTCCCTCTTGCCCCCTATCCCCCCTGTTCCCCAATTTTACCATTTTCCACCGGCTACCATTTTCGCAAAATATGAATATTTATAAGCGAGAACAGGAGGAGGCAGTTCCACGACCATGAATATCCGAAATACCAAAACCAGAGAGAGGGAAAAAAAAACGAAGCGAGGAATTCAAAGTGCGCGAAAATGAGCCAAGGAGTGTGAGCCAGAGGAATGTTTTATTCATGCAGAAGAAGAGGGAGAAGGTCGGGGAGAATTCGACCCTGCAGTTTATAACAAATCGAAAATTAATTCTCAAATAATTTGCGACATGGTTTTTGTGGATTTGCAGCTAAACGACAGTCATCATTAGGGCAAAGGGTACGGAACGAGCGCCGCCCATGTGGATTGTTAAAAAATGCATGAATTTTCATTAGAGGCAGCGTCGTCGATGTTGGGGGGCCAAAAGGGTTTACGAGTGCGTGCCAAGCATAATTTGTGCCAAAGCGAAAGGGTCACTCCATTGGGTGTCCGGTGTGAAGCCCTCCAAATGGGGTGCCGAGCCATTAGATAAGGGGAATGGGTTTTTTGGGTCATAAATAAAACAGATTTTTCAAAGGGCGATTTGGATAGAGAAGTCAGGAGTCAGCAGTTGTGAGTAAAGAATAATTGAGCAAGAAACTGAAAGCATTATTAGAAAACAGATAAATATTTCCTATTAAAAAATAAATTCAAAACAATTTCTTTAAGGAAAACCTCAGTATGTTATTATTTAAATTAACATTCCTAGCAAACCCTGCTATAATTACGTTCTAGTTCATGAATTATATTGATTAACGACTGATCACTACTTTCTCCCTCTCCCTACCCTCCTTTTAGGCCACAAATCCGTATCTGACTGGCATTCCGGCCAACTCGTACAGTCCGTACTACACAACGGGACACCTGGTGCCCACCTTGCTGGGTCCCGATCCCACGGCCGTGGCCTCCCAGCTGGGACCCGTGGTGCCTCAGACAGTGCAGGTGGCCCAGCAGAAAATACCACGTTCCGACAGATTAGAGGTGAGTTCCGGGCCAATGCCCCCGTCCTCCGCGGCTGTATATCTATATATATTTATGTATCCATGGAAGTCAATTTATTGCGATTTAATTTACGCTTACGTTGTGTTTTATTCCAATATTTCGTTACCTTAAAAACAAAACAAACTGAAAAAAGGAAAGAAATTCTTGATTGTTTTATATGTTTCCTTTCGTGGCATGTCTTAATGTATTTATATTTCTAATTAGAATTAATCTTAAACTACGTATGACAAGTATTGCGAACTAAAAACGAAAAACCGAAAACAAATTGTACAGAGTTTTGAGTTCTCTTGAGTTTGCCAAAAAGATCAAGCTAAAAATTGTGACCAAAATCAACTGTATAATTCGCCAAAAATAACCAGAATTGATTCGAAAACGTTTTTGACACACATATTCGTATTTGTCTAACACCGCCAAATTGAATTTGAAACCGAAATAAATCACCAACAACCCAATCTTGATGTTCTCTTCATTTCCTCTGATTTTATAAGCTCTCTCTCTCGTTTTTATCTTGATAATATTATATATATTCGAATTCGTAGAGATCGATCCCAGTGTCGATCGCACCATATAGCGGCTTGGCCTAGCAGCTGCTTTTCAGGAGCTTTTTTATGGAAGCTTTCAAGCCCTGTAAATAGCCAAAAACAAAAATATTATGAAAACTATCCAGATTACAGAATTCTTTGCACTGACATTTCTTATTAAATTTTTCGAAAAAAAAGGTATTATTTCTTAGCTAAAGGGAAGCTCCCGTTTCATCCCATTCTCCAGACCCCCATAGAGTTTATAGCTGACAACTATATAAAGTCAAAAAAGTATAGCAGATTTTATTCGTATATACTCCCTTGAGGATATCTAGTGCCCTAGAGTTGGTAGTATCTTAGCCTTTGATTTCGACTTTTTATTCCTTTAGAGATCTTTATATACCCTACTTATCTCGATTCAGCTCAGACACCGAAATACTCTCTCAACAAACAGTCCAACCCCCCGAGCTCCCTGTAAAGTCCTTGTGTTCTTGTGTTTACTCTTGATTTCAAATAATCCTTGCATTCTCGTTTGTGTTTGTGCTACGTGTTTCTCTTGTGTTTTCTCGTACTCAAAAGTGCACCAACCCTAAAAATAATAATAGAAAAAATTACAAAAATGCAAATTGAAAACTAATCGGCATGAAGCAAAAAATACAAAAAAGAAAACACCAAAAATAATAAACAAAATAAATCCGAGTTCCAAGAGGCAAGTACAAACAACATCTAAAAACACCTAACATGCAACTGTATCGGCTCTAACCACTAAAAACCAAAAATTACAAACAAAAAATAAACAAAACTTGCCTTCAATTGACTTGGAACGAATCGAAAATATATATACTATATTTTTGCGCAAATACTTAACTTTTCTTTTGATGACAACTAAAAAAGCAAACAAAAAAATAGTTAAAAAAGAAAAGAAATGAACTTGTTACTGAATATCCTTCCATTATTTCCAAAATACACACTCCACACACACACACACACACATACACCTTCTCCGCCTAAACACACACACACACACCAACCAACCAAAAAACCAACCAAAAACCAAACCGAAAACACCACTGAAACCACTCTGAACCACAACTGCTGCCACTTTTGCTATCCGCTGCCAACGCTCAACCTCAACCGATATGAAAACCAACAATCTGCAAATCCACCGAAATCCAAACCGAACCAACGATGCCACTACGAAATCGATCGATGAATATCGAAATATATATATATGTATATGATGTATGATGTATGATTTATGATGTATGATAATGCAATGACAATATCCACCGATGATTGGCCCTGCGTGTGTGTGTGGTTTATATACCGATGATGAATCGCGATGATGATCGATGATCGATGATAATCCCAGGTGTGCCGCGAATTCCTGCGCGGCGCCTGCAAGCGGGCGGAGTCGGAGTGCCGGTTTGCCCATCCGCAGGAGAGCGTCGCCAGGCACGACGATGGCTCCATCACGGTTTGCATGGACGCCGTGAAGGGCAGGTGCGCACGCGACCCCTGCCGCTACTTCCATCCCCCCCTGCACCTACAGGCACAATTAAAAGCGGCCCAAACACGCGCCACCGCTGTCGCTGCTGCAGCTGCGGTATGGCTATATACTATATATTTTTCTATACTTTCTCGATACCTTCTCGTTTTCAATTTGCCCAGATTTTCCTTTCTTTCGTTTTTAATTTTCCGTTCGTCGTTTTTGATTTCGTTTTGAGTGCTGCCTCTTTGATTTTCAGTTTTTCT
>JAEIIF010031053.1:0-10894 GCA_018874455.1 Drosophila trapezifrons
CGCTTTTTGCCCAAAAAGCGGAATTGGAAAAAGCAACTGTAGTGGAAATGGGGCCTAAGTATCGAAAGTTAAGAAAACAAACAATATTCCAAGGATCTACAATCTGTTTATTGAACTACACAAAAAGATACACGTAGACACTATAAATCCCAAGGTTTAAACCAAAAGTTACAAGCTAAAATTTAGAATCCCTTCCTCATTTGGGCGGCAGTTTGCCCATCATGCGGAGCTGCTGCATCTGCTGGGCCTGCAGCATGTGCTGCGGACTTGGTTGCATGGCACCGACCGGTGGCATACCGCCCGGTGGCATTCCTGGCATCATTCCCGGTCGGGGCGGTACCCCACCCATGGGCGGCATTCCTCCTCCAGGGCCCTGCAGCATTCCAGCGCCTATGGGCGGTGTGGGGCGACTGTGCACCCCCTGCTGGATGTCGGAGAGACAGGCCTTCCACTCCTCCAGGCGGTTGTAGTGCTTTTGGAGCAGCGCCTCCTTGCGCTGAATTTCGATGCTCAGGTCCTGGTTCTCGTCCTTGATCAGCATGTAGGGTTTCAGGGTGGAGACAAGGAAGCGCTTCTGCAGGAAGAAGGCCTCCATTTGGCGGGCGACGTCGATGAACCGGTTGGTGGTCTTCTGCACTTCCAGCTCGATTTCCTCCTTGTTTGTCCCGGAATTCGGTTCCTGCTTGGTCAGCGACAGCAGGCACGACTGGAAGGCCTCCTCGAACTCGTCCATCAGGTTACCGCCGCCGGGCTCGTTGCTGGCCATGATTTAAGCTCTTATTTATGTGTCGAATTTTGAGTTTTTTACAAAATAAACAATTTGTGCCGGTCCGCGAAAAGAAACAACAAAACGCAGGCAGGGTTGCCAACGCTTGCAAAAAACACTTAATAATAAGGATGACACTTTTGCGTTAATCGATATCGACTTTAATAGTCGAAAATTTTCAATTTTGTTTTTCTTCTTTTTTAAGATTTTTCAAATGCTTTTGATTTATTTCATAGATCTATATTGTTTTAATTTTACAATTTTAAATTTATAAACATTAAGAATAGAAAACATTTAGAATTTTCAACCACTTATGTTTTATTAATTTTTTCTTGCTTCTGATTTATGGAATGTATTTATACAAAAAAAAAAACAGTTTTAATTTGATTAAAAACCGGTACTTTTAAAATTATTCAAAGTATTGATATCCCTTTAAAAATCGATTATTTCGATTGTAAAAACATCGCTATTGTGCCTTCTCTAGGCCAGGCATGCCGCAGCTGTTTATGTAAACAAACCTTATATTTTCGGTAATTATTACGTCGATATGACCACACGCATTATTCAACGCTGCCTCCACACGGCTCGCTCCTGCCTCTTGGCCCGGGCTCCTCGGCGCGCCAATCCCGGCCTGGGCTACCAGCTTCAGCAAATGCAGGAGCAGCACCCGGCGCAGTCCAGCGAAGCCAACGAGGATTATGCCGACCTGGAGTCGGACTTCATGGACGTCCAGAAGACGCATCGTCAGCATGAGAAGGAGCTGCAGCAGCATCGCGATCGCATCCGTCAGTTTATGATCAAACACAAGTACTTCCGCGATGCCAAGCTACCCAATCTTCTGCTCCACGCGGAAAAGGAACAGATGCGCCTGCTCCACGAGCGGGATCCTGAGGACTGGAGCGTGGAGCGGCTGGCGGAGAGTTTTCCCGCCACTCCGGATATTGTGCAGAAAGTGTTGCGCGCCAAGTGGCGTCCAAGGAGCGTGCAAAGGATCCGATCCCACGACGAGACCGTTGTCCGGAACTGGCAGCAGTTGAAGGCGGGCGGCAATGGAGACTTCAATCTGCCGCCTGCCCTTTTCCAGCATCTTCAGAAGTTCGCTGAGCGAAGGCGACAGGATTTGAAGGAGTTAAAGCCCCAGGACTGGCCCACAAGACCACAGTTGCCCATTCCCCAGGGCAACGAGTTCAGGAAGCTACTGGGAAGCAACTCTAACGCAAGCCAGGAGAAGCAGCCGGCTCCACAACTCATATCTGGCTATGAAGCACCACCCGCAGCTGCCGAAGAGGAGACTTATCTCCTGGATAAGGTGCGCAACAAGCGTAAGATGCGCCTGCAGGAGCTCAAGGAGCTGCAACTGGTTGAGTCTACACCCACAGTTCAAGAGGCACCTCAACGCCCGCTCGAGAATCCGAGTGGCACCGGCTTCCTGCCCAGCTTCGTACCTAAGTTCGCCAGCAGCGAGATCGTCATCAGTGCGGCGGATCAGCGGAAGTACGAGATAACTCAGGTCAAGACCCGCATTGTCATTCCGCGAAAGCTTCAGCGTCCGGGGGCCACTTACCGTGTGGAGGATGCCTACTACGATGACGATGGAGAGCTGCTCTATCGCGTCCCAGGAATGACGGGAACCGGAGACACTCGAAATTAACTTTTGATATTTTTAATACAAATTGTTACAACTTTGTTATATAAAAAAATATATAAAGCGTATTCTACACAGATTCTGGTCATGATTAGTGATTAAAGGCGGCAGAGATGAGATCACTGCCCGCCATTAGAGAGTCCGATGCCACCGTAATCTGGGCACCCGTCAGCTTCGCCACAAAATCACAGGCGGCGATCTCCGCATAACTGGCTCCGCCAACCACAAAAACAAAGAGATTCCTCAGACGCAGTGGGAAGACATCCTGTTCCGCACTGCCACTTGTCTTCACTTGGTTAGCATATGCTTTGGGCGTGGTCCTACCACTCTCCAGATGCAGATGCATGCCCTCAATCATGGCCAGCTTTGAGGAAAGCTCCTCGGCACTGTTGGTCTTCAGCAAAATCGAGCAGAGCTGCGCCACCAAGGGAATATAGGTGCCATTGAAAACAAAGCTGGGACAGGATTGCAAGCCTCCCGCCTGGTTTTTAGAGGCGGAGGATAAGCCGCCGCCATCCTGACCATCGCCGAAGGAGGTGAGAAGCTTCAGGCGATTGGCATTCGCTTGGAACTCGGTTTGCTGGAATTTGGGCAGCGGAAGATTGGATAGCAGCTTCGTTGTCGGCGCCTTTTTCTCCGGCAGAAGTTGTGGCAACAGTCCAGCCTGTGTCAACTGCTGGAACACACTCAGCTCCTGGTGGCCAAACAGGTTGCAATAGTTCCTCGCAAAGCTCTGCAGCTCCTCGGGCGCCACGCCCGCGCAATGATGCAGCAGACAGAGCAACCGAAGGGTGTTAAAGCGCTGGCCGTCGGTGGTGAGTAGTTCGTCGATTTCGCCCAGCAATCGCTTCCTGGACACATTATTCAGGATGTCCTCCTCCAAGGTCTGCAATCTTCGAAAGTTCCCCATCATCTTGATGACGATCTCGCTGGCATTCAGATGCCGCAGCACCTTGGCCTTCAGTTCGGTGAGCTTGGGCAGCTTCCTGGCCACATAGTCGTGCATCTCCTCTAGCTGCATGTCATTGAGTTTCTGGAGTTCCAATCCCAGGGCCTTGACCTGTGCCCGAATCAAGCTGCTCACCTGGGCAAAGTGCTTGTAGCGATTATCCGCGTAGATCTCATCGGAGGCGGAGCTCAGGCGAATGGAGCAGGGCTTGCTACCGACTTGGGTCAATCCTCCCTTGGAGCTCTTGCCTTGGAGTAACTCTACCCTCTGACAACTGATCTTGTTCTTTGAGTTATCCACCAGAATCTCGCCAGAACGCTGCTGGAACACTTCCAGCAATAGGCCGGCATAAATGGCCGGGGTGAGTAAGCTGGCGGGGTAATCCTTATCCCGATCGATGATCAGCCAGCCGCCATAGTCCGGTGGATTGGTTTGGTCAGGTACCTTGCCTAGAGCCTGCAGCATCTGGAGCAGCTGAGCTGAGTGATTTCCAAAGCTAAGAATCACAGAAGGTTGTCCGCAGATCATCTGTAGCAATCGCAGGCTTTGCGCCACCGAAGGCAGAGGTGAGCTGTTACCCTGGAGGTAGATGCACTCGTAGAGCTGTAAAGGAGCTATTAGTTATTTCCTGCTTTTTTTTTCTAGAGCGACTCACATTGGGCAGCTCCAAGCTAAGCACTCCCTGGTCGAAGTAGATAAAGTCCCAGTTGAAGTGATGCAGTTGCACCAATCCCCAAAGGCCAGCTTGTTCGAGGAGCGTCTGGAAGTAGGAATAGCAGCTGGGCACGCACACAATGTGGTACATCTTCAGCGAGATGTCCGGCATCTCCTCTGAAGCCACCGGTTGCAGTTGCCTGAGCAGGGTTTGAAACGTCCCCAAAACGCTGCGAATCATATAAATGTGCACTTGATCCGGGGATCGCGGTAGGGACTGCGCCGCATCATGCTTGTAAATCCGCTGAATGCCTTTTAATCTAGAAAATAGGGAGTATATGCCATTAAGTAAAATAATTAATAGATTTTTAGTGTAAATTACTTTAACCAGGAGGCCGTGCAAACATGTTCCAGCGGCTTTATCAAAGCCGGCTCCAGAATCAACTCCTTTTTTCCGGGTATGGAGCATAGTATCGCTTGGAGCTGCAAGTGGACATACAACTTGGTTAATAGATACACATTTTAGATGTGGTTTTACCTTTTCTTGGGCAACCAGTTGAAATCCCTGCAGTTTTTTGTCCAGCGTCAGATCCATTCTCTGTCAAAACAACAAGAACAGCTGATGGCAGGGAGCAAAAAAAGGTGACGCAATGAAAATACGGTGAGGTGGTAGGAACATAAGAAAAGATTTGCTCTTTATAATTATTATTTATAATGGCTTTACGTTATATATTAATCTTTTTGTTTCCAAATTGTTCTATTAAACTTAATTAAATTCAATAATATAAATTACCTATTCTTGTGCCTGTAATATTTCTTATTTGCCATTTGTGACGTCACACCCCTGTTTTGTATAACTTTGTGTGAATGGCAAATCATTCACTGTTAACTATCAACTGTGCTCTCTCACAGGAACAGCCGATTGGGCCTGGACTACAGTAGACGCTCGATGGTATGTTCACTTAACGGTAATAATATTTCATTGGTAGCATCTTGAAATACATAAAATTTATGTATGTCATAAATATACGATGAAAAAATCAGAAGTCTGACTTTAGAAAGCCAATTTAGCCATTTTCACACTAGATCTAGCGTTTTTCAATTGGCAAGTGCGGAAAAGTTGTAAAATAGTGGACAGCGGTAATTATAGCTACTTTCCAAGCTAAATTTGCCTTAATCATGCAAATATCTACCGATTTTATTATCTGAACTCTCTATGCTAAAGTACTAAATTCGATTTTTACAGCTATCATTTACTACTCTAGCGTATTTTTAGCTACCATGAACATTTTCTGGCTTTTTCTAGCTACTTTTTAAGGCTAGCCAATAAAATTAAGAAAGAACCATATTAACTAAAAACAAAGAACGCCTCTAAGGTTGCCTTTATAGGGTGCGCACTGTATAACAGTCCGCTGTTGAGAGGGAGTTTTCTCGCGAGTATTTAAGCAGCGAGCATGATGAGACACGCTCAGTTTGAAAAAAATATCGGTTGCCGTGGGACGTCATAGCGCATCGTCGTCGATTTATGTGTTTTTATCGTGATTCTGCCAGCCGAAAAATCATCTGTTTTTGCCGCGGCGAGTCAGTTTTGTAAATTAACCCAGCTGAAGGGCGATTGGAAAACAGCAAAAGCAACAACAAAATAGAATGCAGTTCCATTGAGCAAATTGAGTAACGTGGTTATTATTATTCTCGGCCGCGACAACACACACGAAATTAATAGAAATCAAAATAAACCGTGGTATAAAATCTGAAAACCAGAGAAAATCCAAGTACAAGTGTTTATTCGCTCTCTCTCTGCCGTTCTCCCATTCTCCCGTATCCGCTCTCCGTGTGTTTATGTCTACGCTGTCCGAGTGTGTGTGACTGTGTGTGTGTGTGTTGTGCGTGCGTGCAAGTGTTTGTGATTTGATATTGTTGTTATTTTGCCTGCTTTCGCGCTAAATACAACAACAACAACAGCAGAGCGACAGGCCAAATGCGATTGAGATTTTCCATAAAATTAATCAGCAGCTGAAGTCGGAGGCTTTTCCAGTTACCAGGTGAGCCAAAAGTTATTTTTTGTTTATAAATAAATCGGGGCGGCTTGTGGCTCGCGAATGTGGGTGAAATTCGTGCGAAAATACCTGAAATTGTTGGGGCGAATGACAAAAATAAGCAGCGAGCGAGCGGTCTTTGTTGTTGCAGCTTGTTGCATGTTCGCGGTTTCCCTTTTGTGCCTCAGATTCGTCGCCAGTGCACGTTTTCGCTCTCGCTCGCCTCTCGCACTCTCCTTCGCTTTGTTGCAATTTCTGCCTTTGTCAATCATTATCTCCTCCGTTTGCCAAGTGTTGTTGCTGTTGTTTTCATTTACGTTTTTCTGTGTTTTTGTTTTAATGCCTAACATTATTTTCTTATAGTCTTCTTCACGTTTTCTTTCGGTTTCGTTTGTTTTGTGATACCGGTTTCGTTCCTTCCCTCTCGCTCTATCGCGCTGTGTGCAGGTAGTTGTGCACATAGTTTACTTTTAGATTTTCTATTCTTTGCGCTTCTGTGCGTCTTGATCTCTCTCCTCCTTCTCCTTCTCCTTCTCCCCATCTTCGCGCTCATCTTCTAATGCCTTCTAATGATTATTGTTGTTGTCTCTTCCAATTATGTTTTATTTGTCTTCTGGGACTGATCAGTCTTTTCTTCTCCCCCGTCTCGCTCTCGCGCCCATTAAAAGATAATTTTTGTAAGCACTTTTCATTTTTTTATTCCACTTAATTTATGGGTTTTTTTCGGCATATAATTTGAGAGATTGTCTTATTTTTTCGCAAAAGGCTGTTCAACTTTCGGTATGTAGAAAGGTTCTTGGTTTATTGTAATTTGTTTCATCTGTGAACCAGTTTTTTAAGTCAAGATTATTTTTAGCAGATGCGTCATTAGTTTTAATATTGAAATCTTTAGCAAAAGTTTGCTGGTAAAACTTAGATTCTCTATAAAAAATGTTGGTATCTAGATAAAAATGGTCTAAGAATTAAAGTTAATTTTTAAATCTTTATTTTTATACGGAAATTAACAATTTTTTAATTTATATTACTATCGCAAAATTAGCTTGAATATTATAGTTAAAAGATTTTTTTCTCGGGAAATATATTCTAACATGAGCAGTATTTTCCGGAAGCTTCAGAAATTGATAAAAGCTGTTTTCCACTTAATCTGTATGTATACTACAACCGGCATTATTTAATTAAAGAAAAGTTCGCAAGAAAATAAACCTATTAACTTAACAAATGAATAATACATATGTACATATGTATAAAAACATAAACTCATTCAGATTAAGAGTATTTGCAAGTACACTTTGGTAAAAAAAAGACTCGTAAAGTCGCAATCTGAAACTACATAATTAGCGTCCGCTCATACTAACAAAAGCTTATTGAAATTTAGACGTTTTAACGAAGAGTGCCTTACGATTTCCTGTTGGGAAACCATTCTGATTATGATTATTCAGATTAGTAATAATACAGAGAGAAAACTTTTTGAAAATATAATAAAGTAATTAGCTTCCGCTTTTGCTAATAAAATTATATGTATTTGTTCTTGTAAAAAGCGGTTCCTGTTTTCATACCTATTCGATTATTATTAAAAATCAGCATTCATTTTTGGTAGATAGTAGTTTAATGTATTTGTAAAATGCTAGTTAATACCTTGTTTTAGACTTCCTCGGTTTATTGGCAAAAGAATGAATCATTAAGTTGTTAATTTCAGATCGTAGGAATGGTAAATTTGACTCGACGTTATAAGCATATAAACTAATGATTTTAAGATAATTTATATGCAAAAATCATTAATTGGAGTGTTTTAAGAACTTTGCCTTCAGTTTGAGAAATTTCAAGAAATGGGGAATACCGCTGGCTGAGTGGAGCGAGGCCAAAGTTGGTTTCTCAATTCGATTTCCCATCGCCCAATGAAAACAAAATAATAACCAGCAGAGCAAATCGAAATAAATGATTTGCTTTTAGGTAAATAAACACAACTGCCCGAAGGTGATACCAATCACACCCACTCGAGTCTCAAATATTCTCCGGGGCCATAAATTCCCTGCAAAATTTCAGCACTAATTAAAACCAGAAACAAATTACACATCAAAAGGGAGAAATAAACTGAGAGAGAGAGTCAAGAATTTGTGTAAACAGAAATGATTTTGGAAGAGAAAACAAAAAGCATTTTTGCAACATGCGTTGCTTTTTCTTTGCTGTATCGCCTGTTTTCCCTGAAAAAAAATTTTTTCTGTGCGGAGGCGTGTGAATTTTCGTGTTTTTATTTGATTTTTTTTTGCTCATTTCTACACTCGCACACATCAAGCCCAATTAGTATTGTTCTTCTGTTGGCACATGGCAAATATTTCCATTTGTCTGTTTTGTGTACATATAAATTGCTTTGTATTAGCTCCAGTTTCTTTTTTCGTATGATCTCATGTTTGGAGTATAATTCTTTAGGTAATATTTACTTTTTTCCCATACTTCCCCAAGCTATTTTTGGCACAATTTCGATTCGCTTTGGACACACACGTTTTGGAGATTGCATTTTCAGTTAATTCTCCCATTTCAGAAAGTCATCGCTCTTTGTGCGGAATAATATGTTTTTTTTTTTAGTATTGCCTGAATTGCGTCTTTTGTATGATTACCACTTGAAGGAAGACTCTTTATAATTAACTTGATAGAGATCTGTACAAAACATATTTAAAACCATTTGTAGAAATGCAAATATTATGAAGAGAATGACTGCTTTTGATAAAAAGTTATTAAGATATTGAGCTTAGTCCAGTTGCAAATCTTAAATAATGAATTCTATGTTGATTTGAACCCTACAAAGAATTTCGCATTTGATTTTTGTAAATACAAAATTATTTGTAGCACAAATATTTACGCGTAAGAACTCGGAAACCCAATTTTCGATTTCCTTTTGTTCGTAGCGCCCTGTTTGTCAGCATTTTATTTTAGCAAACTCATCACGAAAACCGCAAACAATATGTCGCACTCATGCGTTTCTTCCCATTAGGGTGACTCACCCAAAAGCGTGACGAGTAACAAAGAATAAAGAATAGCGCCGGTTCTTCAGTCTTCGGTGTTCAGCATTTTTAATTCTTTGGCTTATAATAATAATTGTGATGGTCGGGGGCGGCAAGCTGTGTTGGTTTTCCTTTCTCCCAAAGAGTGACTCCCAAGACTCCCCGGAAGAATTGGGAAAGTGAACCCTCTTGAGAAATACAGGGGATATAGAATGCGGGATTGGATGGTTGACTGACTGACTGACGTACAAATTGTGTGCTTGCGAGTGTGTTTGCTGCCTTGAGCAAAGTATTTTGGCGCGTGTCCAAGTTGAAACAAAGAAAAGCAAAGAAAAGGTGCGGCAAATATAGCGAATAAATCAGCAATGCAGGCCTGTAGTGTGTGTGTGAGTATTACCAGGCCTAAAATATTAACTAACAATAAGAAATCAAAAGCGAGACAGAGAGGGAACATTTTAATGCTCCAGATGGAGTATTTCATTAGTTTCAAGAATTTTAAAATAGTATTATTAAGAGAACATGAATTGGTGATGACTTGATGAGATGTTTGAGTTGCGAATTTGAACGGGTATTTTATTTTTAAAAGCAGAATAAACAGTGCTCCTTAGAAACAGGGTCGGGCACCGAAAATAAAGCTGAGAGCCCGAAAAAACTGAACTAAAGCCGGTCGCAGCGGAGAACCTATAGAGTCCTGTTTGTCCCAGCCAATAAGAAGGTTTTGTTTTTGTAGAGGTCCGTGATTCTGTTTGATTCATAAAATAAATATTAATTTTATTTGAATAAGTACATGTTGTGTATTTTTTATATTCGTTAACATTGCCTTTGCTAATTAAGCTGGATAATGTGCTTTCATTATGCGTTTTCTTTTTTGAATATACAAATTAAGGTTTGCGTAAACACACTCACATCGATCGATAGACAAACTTTGATCTTTGAGCATGGCCAATTTTTCGCTTTCGACCGTTTTCGTCCGTTAAGAAATTGCTAATTTAATTGGAAATTCTGGGGAATATTTATGCAAAGCAGCTAGTCAGCCATTAAGTTAACTTGTTTCGGCACGGCCAATTCATTTAGACATCCCATCAGACCATCGCCAACCGTACCTGCCTAGCTTCCTACCTACCTAACTACCACCTCCCTCAGTCACCTTTCACCTCCCCGCTTTTCAAATAAGCGGCTTTTACAAGTCCCGGGTTTTTCACATCTCCGTATCAGCCGCAGCCGCAGCCTAGCCGGAAAATGACGACACACAAACGGCGGAGGGAACATCGGATTTCTTTTTCTTCGTGGCATCTCGAGTTGAGTTCCCTCGAATTTCTCACCTTTCTCAGCAATTTGAGCGCGAGGCAACGTGCCACGCATAGCTGAGAAGGCGGAAAAGCGTTTGACGCGACTCCCGGCTTCGTCTCCACCCGCTCACTCACGCTGGCTTTGTTTATTCGGTTCGGTTTAAATTTCCCGCGATGTCGCCGGCCAAAAAAGAGGGAAACAAAAACAATCGAGAAAGGCGAAACACAAAAAAAAGAAAAGAAAAACGGAACTAACTAGTTAAGTTAGCTCTCTTAGAAAGTGCCGACAAAGGAGACCAGTGATGATCGAGTTTCAGGACACAAAAGTGCAAGACTTGGAGTAAGAAAGAGATTTTTTATAAACCACAATCTTTAGATTTCGATTATTTAAAGGATTTACTAATATCTTACATTTATTTTATAATAATATTACCTATCTTTGGTTAAAAAAAATTAGTTTAACTGATTTTCATATTTAAATCTCTATTTTTGCTTTGTGAAAGAGCGCCCAATAAATACGACGACTTCATCTGCTGAGTTGATATTTCAAACTGAT
>JAEIIF010031089.1:0-15702 GCA_018874455.1 Drosophila trapezifrons
CAAACCAAGTGACCGTATCCTTAATCTTCAAAATCTAGCTTAAATCTATCGATTAATATGTGATAGGGCGATTATCGGTAATTTTATATTAGAATGGTCACACTAAGGCGCGCAATATAAAATTAGGTGTTTACAAAAGAAAAGGATTTTATAATGAAATATTTTATAATAAATCCCCCTCTTTCAGTGCACCAAGGGCTGTGCCCAGTGGTATCGCGCCCTCAAGGAGCTGGAGCCCTGCCAGGAGGCCTGCGTAAGTGCCAGCCTAGTGTCCTTGCTCTCAGATCACCCAGTTAAATCCTTGTTTCCTTCCCCTTTCTCCATACCTAGTTATCGCTGCAGTTCCAGCCCTACGACATGCCCTGCATTGGGGCCTGCGAGATGGCTCAGCGGGACTACTGGCACCTCCAGCGACTGGCCATTAGCTCCATTGTGGAGCGGACACAGCCACAGCTGGAGCGGGCACCGCGTCCCGATGGACAGACGCCGCCGCTGACCATACGCTGGGCCATGCACTTTCCCGAGCATTATCTGGCCAGTCGACCCTTCAATATTCAGTATCAGTATGTGGATCACCAGGGCGAGGAAGAGGATCCGAAAGAGGAGCAGGAACAGGAGGAGGATCAAGAGGAGGAGGAGGATCAAGAACAGGAGGGTGATAAAGAACAGGAGAAGGATCAAGAGCAGAAAAAGGAAAAGCAGGAGGAGAAGCAAAAGAAGAAGGAGGCCAGCACCTGGTTCAACCTGGCGGACTACGACTGTGACGAGTACTACGTCTGCGAGATCCTCGAGACCCTCATTCCCTACACTCAGTACAGGGTGAGTTTGAAGTCAGGGTAATAGGGATTCCATCTCATTAAGGATTCCTACATTCTCTCTCCCAGTTCCGCTTCGAGTTGCCCTTTGGCGAGGACAACGACGAGGTGCTCTACTCCCCCTCAACGCCCGCCTATCAAACGCCACCGGAAGGAGCCCCCATCTCGCCGCCGGTCATCGAGCATCTGCTGGCCATGGATGATGGCCATCTGGCGGTCCACTGGCATCCCGGACGCTTCACCAACGGACCCATCGAGGGCTATCGCCTGCGCCTGAGCTCGGAAAAGGAGGGCAACGGCACCCAGGAACAGGTGAGTGTGCTCTTAGTCCCTTTGAGAACCTTCCCTAACCCTTCCATCTCTGGGACTAGCTGGTGGCCGTGTCCCGGGGCAGCCACGTCTTCACCCAACTCCTGGCCGGAACCAACTACACCTTGGAGCTGACGATGATCAACAAGCAGGGCGAGGGTCCGGCGGCCAAGGCCTCCGCAGAGACCCATCCAGCGCCCAACGAGAGGCAGGTGAAGGATCTGACCGAGACGGTGCTCCTGGTGGGACGCCGGAGGATCGTCTGGCAGTCGCTGGAGCCGGCGGGCGAGAGCTCCTCGATCTATCAGTCGCAGGAGGAGCTGGCCGACGTGGCCTGGTCGCAGCAGGATCAGCAGCTCTGGCTCCTGGACGTCCACGGGGAGGTGCGCAGGTAAGACTCTCTCTCTCTAGTCTCTAATCTCTCCAAGGAGTGACTCCTCCTCCACTCCTTGCAGCCTGAAGGTGGAGCGGGGCCAGATGGTGAGTCCCGCGCAGAAGCTGCAACTGGATCTGGGCTACATCACCAAGGAACTGTGGATACCCCGACGCCTGACCTACGACTGGCACCGTCGGCGGCTTCATTTCGCCATGGAACACCATGGCAATCCCGGCAAATCCCACCTGGTCAACACGGACCTGGAAGGCGGCACAGCGGCGATGGCGGGCGAACCTCTCCCTCGCCACGTGGAGCAGCTGGAGGTGGATGCCCTCAATGGCTGGCTCTTTTGGCGGGACGAGGAGGCCCTGTGGCGCCAGGACCTGCGGGGGCGCCATCGCCATCGCCTGCTCAGGATCAGGCAGCCGGGCTGGTTCGTCCTGCGGCCCCAGCACTGGCTCATCCGCCTGATGGACGAGGACAAGTTCCTCGAGCTGAGCTATGACGGCGCCTTCCGGCAGTCCCTGCAGCCGCTGTCCCAGCCCCTGCCTCCCAATGGCACCTTTCCCTGGGAGAGCTTCGCCCTGCTGGGCAGCTCCTTGCTGCTGCCCGAGCACAACAGCCTGATCCTGATGGCCCAAGGAGTGCCCCGTGCCTCGTGGCCCCTGAAGAACCTGCCCGACTGCTGGGCCGTGATGCTCCTGGGGACGGATTCGCAGCCCGCGGCGCGCCTGGGAGGCGGCGGGGGACGACCCCATCGGCTGAGGGCTCGACTGGGTGCCCAGGCGGCCAAGATCTCGTGGCGGGAGCCAGGACGCAATCCCTACCAGTCGCCGGACATGGCCCGGGGCTGGAGCTACGAGCTGGAGGTCCTGGACGTGGCCAGCCAGAGTGCCTTCAGCATCCGGAACATCCGTGGACCCTTCTTTGGCCTGCAGCGTCTCCAGCCGGACAATCTCTACCAGCTGCGGGTGAGGGCCATCTCCGATGGAGAGCCTCCCGGCCCGTGGACATCGCCGCTGGCGGCCCGCACCTGGCCACTGGGACCGCATCGCCTGCGCTGGGCCAGCCGGAGCGGGGGACGACTCCTGGTCACCGACGAGCTGGGCGAGCGGGAGGAGGTGCAGGCAGCCCGGCTGCAGGATCAGCCCGGGGCCATGACCATGGTCAACGAGAGCATCGGCTACTATGTCAGTGGGAACGGCAGCGGTGGCCTGCTGCACTGCGTCAATCTGGTCCACAGCCAGGCGGCGGGCTGCCCCTTGGCGGAGCCACTGCCTCATGTGGGCGCCGTGGCCTACGACTGGCGGGGCGGACGCCTCTACTGGACGGATCTGGCCAGGAACTGTGTGGTCCGCATGGATCCCTGGTCGGGCCGTCGCCGCCTGCTGCCCATCTTCGAGGCCCGCTCCCTGGCCCTGGACTCGCGACAGGGACACCTCTACTATGCCACCGGCTCCCAACTCTCCCGGCACGGAGCCACGCCCGAGGAGGAGGCCGTCTCCTACTACCGGGTGAGCGGGCTGGAGGGCAGCATCGCCTCCTTTGTGCTGGACACGCAGCAGGAGCAGCTCTTCTGGCTGGTGGGCAGTGCCTCCACCTCGGCCCTGCTCCTGTACCGAGCTCCCCTGGCAGCCGTCCAAGGCGGCGACGGACCCCAGCTTTTGCGGCAGGTGAAGGGAGTCTCTGCCGGCCACCGGGTCATCCCACAGAGCCTGCAGCTGCTGCGGCCTTTGGGGGCGCTCCTTTGGCTGGAGAAGAGCGGACGGCGGGCGAGGGTGGTCCGCCTGACGGCTCCCCAGGATGCCATGGAGCTGCCGGCCCCCAAGGAAGCCTCTCCCGCCTCCGCCCTGCAGCTGCTGGAGCCGCAAGGCTTCCCTCCGGCTCCGGACAGCGGCGTGGTGCCCCTGACCGTGGCGCCGGAGAGCGTGCGCCTGGACGACGGCCACTGGGACGACTTCCATGTCCGCTGGCAGCCGTCGACGTCGTCGGGCAACCACAGTGTCTCCTACCGGGTGCTCCTGGAGTTCGGCCAGCGCCTGCAGACCCTCGACCTCAGCACCCCCTTCGCTCGCCTCACCCAGCTGCCGCAGGCCCAGCTCCATCTCAGGGTCAGCATCACGCCGCGCACCGCCTGGCGGAGCGGGGACACCACCCGGGTGCAGCTCACCACCCCCCAGGCGGCGCCCACCCAGCCCCGACGGCTGCGGGTGTTCGTGGAGCGCCTGTCGGCGCCCCTCCTCGAGGCCAACGTGAGCGCCGTGCTCCGCTGGGACACGCCGGAGCAGGGCCAGGGCCAGGAGCAGGCGGCGGCGGCGGCGGCGCCGGCCCAGGCGCTGGAGTATCACATCAGCTGCTGGCTGGGCACGGAGCTGCACGAGGAGCTGCGGCTCAACCAGAGCGCCCTGGAGGCACGCGTGGAGCACCTGCAGCCGGACCAGACCTATCACTTCCAGGTGGAGGCGCGGGTGGCCGCCACGGGGGCGGCGGCAGGAGCGGCCAGCCATGCCCTGCATGTGGCGCCCGAGGTGCAGGCCCTGCCGCGGATCCTCTACGCCACGCCGGAGTTCATCGGGGAGCTGGACCTGGACACACGGAGTCGCCGCCGGCTGGTGCACACCGCCAGTCCCGTGGAGCATCTGGTGGTGATGGAGGGCGAGCAGCGCCTCCTCTGGGTCAACGAGCACGTGGAGCTGCTCACCCACGTCCCGGGCTCGTCGCCGGCCAAGCTGGCCCGGATGCGGGCCGAGGTCCTGGCCCTGGCCGTCGACTGGGTGCAGCGCATCGTCTACTGGGCAGAGCTGGACGCCACGGGACCGGAGGCGGCGGCTGCCATCTATGGCCTGGACCTGTGCCACTTCGAGGGCAAGATCCTCCAGGGCAAGCGGCTGTGGACCACGCCCCGAGGTCGCCTACTGCGGGATCTGGTGGCCCTGCCCAGTGCCCGCTCGCTGATCTGGCTGGAGTTCGATCCGGCGCTGCCCAGGAACGGCACGCTCCGCGGCCGCAACCTCACCGATGGCGCCGAGCTGCTGCAGCTCCAGGGAACGGTCCAGCCCCTGATCCGCCTGCATGCCGGCAGCCAGGAGCCCGGTTCGGAGACCCTCAACCTGGTGGACCAGCAGGGCCGGCTCTGTGTCTACGACGTGGCCCGCCAGCTGTGCACGGCCAGCACGGCGCTGCGGGCACAGCTCGGCCTCCTGGGCGACGACACCATCGCGGGGCAGCTGGCCCAGGACTCGGGCTACCTCTACACGCTGAAGAACGGGAGTATCCGGGCCTACGGGCGGCGGCGACAGCAGCTGGAGTACATGGTGGAGCTGGAGCCGGACGAGGTGCGTCTGCTGCAGGCCCACAACTACCAGGCGTATCCGGCCAGGAGCTGCCTCCTGCTGCCTGCCGATCCTTCGGGGTCTGGGCGATCCCTGTTAGAGGGAGCTGCCGTGTGCGAGGAGCAGGAATGTCGCTTGAAGTTGCCCCAGATCCTGGCCTCCGGGGAGTGCACGATGCCCGTGCCGGGGGTCAGCTACCAACTGAACCTTACGTTGGCTCAGGATCAGGAACTGAAGGGTCAGGAACTGAAGGGTCAGGAACTGAAGGGTCAGGAACTGAGGGGTCAGGAACTGAAGGGTCAGGAGCCCAAGCATCAGAAACCAAAGGATCAGGAGCCCAAGAAGTCATTGCCGCCCCTGGGCCAGTGGCAGCTGAGTTCCGATGAGACCCTGACCCTCACCGGACTCCTGCCCTTCACCCGCTACCGCCTGGTGGGCGTCATCAGTGGCTACTACCAGAAGAGGCTGGGACTGGCCAGCGCTAGGATGACGCCTCTAGAGCTCCTGACCGCTCCCGCTTCCCCTTCCGCGCCCAGGAACTTCAGTGTCCGGGTAATGAGTCCCAGCGAACTGGAGGTCATGTGGTTGCCGCCAGAGACCCTGCGCAGCGAGAGTGTCTACTACATGCTCCACTGGCAAAGGGACAAGGCGGAGGCGGAGGAGGAGGAGGGGGAGGAGGATCAACCTGTGGAGTCACGGCGCCTGGAGACGGCGGGCAGCCACCGTCTGGCGGGAATCCGACCAGGATCCGGCTATAGCCTCTGGGTCCAGGCCCATGCCACGCCCACGAAGGCCAACAGCTCGGTCCGGATCCATGTGCGAAGCTTTGCCAGGCTGCCGGAGCTGCAGCTCCTGGAACTGGGACCCTACTCGCTCAGCCTCACCTGGCCGGGCACACCCGATGCCCTGTCCTCGCTGCTCCTGGACTGTCGCTCGCCCAGCGAGCAGCTGCGTCGGAATGTGGTGGGCAACCACTCGCGGATGGTCCTGGAGCCGCTGCAGCCGCGCACTCGCTACCAGTGCCAGCTGCTCCTGGGCTATGCCGCCACGGCCACCGCCAGCCAGGCGGCACCGCTGTATCCCAGTGCCTCCGTGGACTACGAGACGCTGGGCGATGCCCCCAGTCAGCCGGGCAGGCCGCAGCTGGAGCACATAGCCGAGGAGGTGTTCCGGGTGACGTGGACAGCGGCCCGCGGCAACGGGGCACCCGTTGTCCTGTACAACATGGAGGCGCTGCAGGCGAGGCGGAGCAGCGGGATCAATGGACGGCGGAGGCGAAGGCGACGTCGTCGAGATAGCGACGGATCCGTGGAGCAGCTGCCGTGGGCCGAGGAGCCCGTGGTGGTGGAGGACCGTTGGCTGGACTATTGCAACACCACCGAGCTGAGCTGCATGGTGCGGAGCCTGCACTCCAGCCGGCTGCTCCTGTTCCGGGTGCGGGCCCGCAGCAAGGAGCATGGCTGGGGACCCTGGAGCGAGGAGAGCGAACGCGTGGCAGAGCCCTTTGTGTCGCCCGAGAAGCGGGGATCCCTGGTCCTGGCCATCATTGCCCCGGCGGCCATTGTCTCCAGCTGTGTCCTGGCCTTGGTGCTGGTTAGGAAGGGTAAGTGTCGTCTCCTTAGAGGAGGTCCTAGTCCTGGTCTGTTAATAACGGTTTATATTCAGTCCAAAAGCGTCGCCTGCGCGCCAAGAAGCTGCTCCAGCAGAGTCGTCCCAGCATCTGGAGCAACCTGTCCACCCTGCAGACGCAGCAGCAGCTGATGGCCGCCAGGAACCGTGCCTTCTCCACCACCTTGAGCGATGCGGACATAGCCCTGCTGCCCCAGATCAATTGGAATCAGCTGAAGCTGCTCCGCTTCCTGGGCAGTGGTGCTTTTGGCGAGGTCTACGAGGGCCAGCTGCAGACGGAGGATGCCAAGGAGCCGCAGCGAGTGGCCATAAAGGTGGGTTTGGGTGGAAGGATTACTCTAACCTAAGGCTAATCCTTCTCCTTCCATCCCAGAGCCTGCGAAAGGGCGCCAGCGAGTTTGCCGAGCTCCTGCAGGAGGCCCAGCTGATGAGCAACTTCAAGCACGAGAACATCGTCTGCCTGGTGGGGATCTGCTTCGACACCGAGTCCATTTCGCTGATAATGGAGCACATGGAGGCTGGGGATCTGCTTAGCTACCTGCGTGCCGCCAGAGCCACCACCAGCTGTCAGGTGAGGCTCTTTTTTCTCCTGCCCAGGCTTTCCTTTCATACTCCCTCTCTCACAGGATCCTGGACTGTCGCTCTCCGAGCTGCTGGCCATGTGCATTGACGTGGCCAATGGCTGCAGTTACCTGGAGGACATGCACTTTGTGCACCGCGACCTGGCCTGCAGGAACTGTCTGGTGACGGAGGCGGCCATGGCATCGGGATCAGGGACTGATCGTAGGAGGACGGTGAAGATCGGGGACTTTGGGCTGGCGCGGGACATCTACAAGAGCGACTATTACCGCAAGGAGGGCGAGGGCCTGCTGCCCGTCCGCTGGATGTCGCCGGAGAGCCTCGTTGATGGAGTCTTCACCACACAGTCGGATGTGTGGGCATTCGGAGTACTCTGCTGGGAGATCCTCACGCTCGGCCAGCAGCCGTACGCGGCCAGGAACAACTTTGAGGTGCTGGCCCATGTCAAGGAGGGCGGTCGCCTCCAGCAGCCGCCCATCTGTCCGGAGAAGCTGTGGGTATTCGCGTTCTGGGAGCTGGAATCAAGTAATACCTTCTATTTTCTAATCCCTAAATCCCAGTTACGCTCTTCTCCTGCTCTGCTGGCGCACGGATCCCTGGGAGCGGCCCAGCTTCCGGCGCTGCTACAACACCCTGAACGCCATCAGCACCGATCTCCGACGCAGCCAGATGGTGGCCTCTGGCAGGGAGGAGGCGGCCACCAGCTCCAAGCCACAGGAGCAGCTCCCAGCCAAGGTTCGGTTCGACGAAGAGTCGTTGGAGGATCCGCCAAAGGATCGTAGGGATCAGCCGGAGGAGAATCTCGCTCTGCGGGTGGTGGTGACTGGTGGCGGCGAGGTCAGTTCCAGTTCCAGTGCCAGTCCCACTTCCAATCCCAATCCGCTCAAGGATCAGAAGCTGTATGCCAACGAGGGCGTATCCCGGCTGTAAGGGAGATCTCCCTTCCTCTCTCTCTCTTCACAAAAATCGATTCACACGATAGCTTTTCGATTAATCCTAAGTCTAACTTTAGTTTTTACTAAAAAACATGGCTCAAGAATGCTCTGAGTGTAAGGAAATAAATAATAAATAATAAATTATATTAATAATCAATAAGAATATTAATAAAATGGCCAAAAAGTTGCAGAATTTGTATTAACATCGCTTTAGCTGAAAAAAATCACGATTTTTAATATCTATAACTATCGATATAGGGATATATTGATATTTTTTCGATAAAACTATTTTCCTATATGAAGTTAGGGATGAGTAAAGATCAAGGTTAATCGATTTTGGCCCACAAAACTATCGTTTATCATCGAATTTTTCCGTTTATCATAGAATGCATTTTAAATTAAATTATTTACCAGCTTTCTTTCTTTATTTTTTATTTAATAATATGTTTTTATGTTTCTTGATTATGTTCTTAACAAATCGTTAGTCTTAGCTTATCTGGCAAAGCTCTAGTTATATTTTCAATCTTTCTATCGATGAATAATCTGATAGATATCAATTGCATCTTGATCCCTAACCTTATCCATCATCCTTTTCATATTTCCCTCAACTGCCACAAGTGTAACCTCATGTATTTATTTATCCTGGTTTTATTGTCGACCTTAATTTGATTTTATTTTATTTATTATGCTTAATTTTATTGAATTTGCCGAGGTTTTTAATGGGCCTAGCCGGAAAAAGTTTCACTCGCTGGCTTTTATTTTCATCATTTTCCTTTGTGCTTCCTTTTCGCGCGACTTTCCTCTGCGGGGAAAAATAAGGAAAACAATCAAATTAAATGTAAGAACGCGGCTGGAAAAGTTTAGCGATACTACAAAAAAAATGGAAAAAAAAAAGAAAAAAAAAACGAAGAAAAAAGAAAAGCGATGTGATGAGGGCTATAAATAGAGCCGGGCTTAGCTAAGGTCCTCGAAGGTCGTCCTCGAAAGCAACCCCCCCAGGAAACGCAACTCGCACGCACGCCGCTCGGAGGCACGCACGCAGGCACAGGACGAGGCTCTGCCGCAAGGACTCCCACATGCACAAACATGCAGATTTGTCAAATGTTTTGACAAACTTTTGCTCCTTACACAAAAGCCAGCGAAGGAGGATAAATCAAAAATTGTAAATAGCAGCACATAAATCGATTACCTTGAAGGGGATCCCCAACTCTCTCTATCGGAACGGAACATAAATAAACCATTTTTAATATGCGAATAAGCAGCTTTACTTACCCTCTCTAGGGGTTGCTTTAATAAGAGTTTCCTTTCTTTTTATACATTTATAAAATATAAACAATCAAATTATAAAAGCAATAAATGTTAGTAAGAAATTGTCATTCTGCTTTAAGTACTATATACTTTGTAAGATAACCCTTAAACTGCATTTATTTCTCGAGTAAGAGTTCTCCCAATTCGATATGGAAGCAGCTTCGATGGTGAAGCAGCTTCCTTTGCCCTCGGATGGATTTTCTTTTCCAGCAACTGCCTTTTGCGTGCTCCACCTCCACTTCCTCCAGGTGAAACGGGAGCTGGCTTCAAGGTGACTTGCCATTGATTTCGCTTATTATTATGGCTGTATTTTTTCTTTTTGCATTCTCCCTCTTCGAGGAGCTGCTCTCTGAGCTCTGTGGAGCGCGGCAAGGATTTAATTTTATTGCCCCCGGGACCTCCTTCGCCGCTCCTGCGTTGACTTATTGTGCTGATATGATTAAGTGGTTCGCTGGTTCCGAGCCGCTGACTCTGTCAGCTTTATGACAAGTGCAGGATCCCGGGCAGGGCAGGAATGGCTGTGGAACGAGGGGTGGCCATAACTCCCAATAACTCCCTGGTGCTACCATTTGGCGCTGGCTTTTGGCAGTTAATGGGATTGATGCAACATGTTTCTAGCCGCATTTCTCTGGCTATATTTGCCTGGCAACATTTTCTTAGCTAACTTTTCCTTAAAAATATTTGTCTGCCAACATTTTTTTAGCTTCATTTATTCTGGCAACATTTTTCTGGCAACATTATTCTGGCAACATTTTTCTGGCAACATTATTCTGGCAACATTTTTCTGGCAACATTTTTCTGGCAACATTTATCTGGCAACATTTGCCTGGCAACCTTTGACTAGCTACTTTTGCCTAAAAATCATTATCTTAGCCACATTTTCCTAAGCATTCCTCCACAGACTTTATTCTGTTCCTGAAAACTAAAATATAAATGAAAGAAAAAAATATATAAAACACATAAAGAAATACATAATAAATAAACAAATAATAAAATATATATATCTTTCAAATGAAATATATATTTAAGCAAGCTTTCAAATAACACAGAAAAATTTGTTGCTACTTAGAATAAAGTTGATATTCCAGTGTAAACCAGAAAACCATTAGGAAAATGAATTTCCATATAACCAATTATGTTCCAAAATAATAATAAATATAATAAAGTAACAATAAATAAATAATAAATAATTATTTAATAAATAAAACTCAATTTTCCAGGACAACTTTCGTTTTTGGGCTTGCCTGAAAGTATGCAATGGTTTTAACCAGCCACCAGCCGGGTATTCCCTTTAAAGAGTTGCTTTAAATTCTGTTTTGATTCGTTTTGATTTCATTTGATATTCCCATACACCTCGTAACCCTCGTACACCCCGAAAGTTCAGCCCCCCCTGCCACTTAAAGCTCCCTCTCCCCCCCGGCGACTGACACAATTGATTGAAATTAGATGAGCTTTTCATAATACAGGACCTAAGCCGCAGCGCGCTGCCTCTTCAGCTCTTCTCGGATGTGTGCGTGTGCGTTTTCCATTAACTTACTGCCAGGTAAGGTCCTTTGCCTCCACGGAACAACAGCGGGGCAGCATTGTGGGATTGCCAGGTAAAAGTTTGCTCCAGAGCCAGGGAGCACGGGGCCCGGGACCACGGGACAACGCTAATATCGCTCAAGTTGCCACCGACTTTGTGCCAAATTGGTTATTAAAAGAGTCAACTAGTACGAGCCAGAAATAAATTGAGAGGCAACAACAGCACAGCGTTCCCCCTGCAAGAATTTGCTCGGCACAAGCAGTTGGAAAATAATAATGGCACACGGGGCAACTTCGAGAGGGCCATCATCATCATCAACGAGCTGCCTTACAAGTTGCAACTGCTTTTCCCTGCCCCTAATGCCTCCTTGGACTCCTGCACTCGATGGGCGAGGAAAATGCTGCCAAAAGTATTTGGACAATGTGTGCTCCAGCTTCACACATGCCATCTGCGTTCCCAGGAACTTCAAATTAATTTCGATGGAGAGCGGCGACTGTAACCTATATCTATAGTTAGGAAAAGCAAGGAAAAATAATTGTCTAGTTAATGGAAGTGTTCTAGTATGTTTTTGCCTTTTAAAAAAGCAGTATTAAGTTGGAAATCATTTTGTTTTTAAGATTTTCCTGTTTAGTCACAGAAACGTTTCCTTTTAATTTTATTTTATTATTATCGAAAATGTAGCTCAACATCTAGCTAGCAACTTTGCCTTAGCAACTTTTACTCAGCAACTTTTACCTAGCAACATTTGTCTAGCAACTTTTTCCTAGCAACTTTTTCTTAGCAACTTTTGCCTAGCAAATTTTGCTTAGGAACTTTTATTTAACAACTTTTACTTAGCAACTTTTACCTAGCTACTTTTGCCTAGCAACTTTTGCCTAGCAACTTTTGCTTACCAACTTTTACTTAGCAACTTTTGTCTAGCAACTTTTACTTAGCAACCTTTTTTATCTAGCTACTTTTGCCTAGCAACTTTTACTTTGCAACTTTTACTTAGCAACTTTTATCTAGCTACTTTTTCCTAGCCACTTTTGCTTAGCAACTTTTACTTAGCAACCTTTCTTAGCAACTTTTTCCTAGCAACATTTTCTAGAGCTTGCCGCCATGTTAGATTTAAGTTAATGTTGTTTACTGAATTTTATACAACTTGATCTACGATACAACTACTACTAACTTAAAAGTTAACTAGCTAAAATATAAATATTTTGTTTAATATATTTTCTTCTTCTTTTATACAAAATATTACCAGAAAAAACCAAGACACCTATTAATGGAAAACCATTAGGAAAATGCATTTCCCCAGCTGCATTCCGACCTCCAATCAATTGTCTTTTCCCAGCAAAGAAGGTCGTTAGAAGAAGCTTTCGAACTAATTGAGTAATTTGCTCACCTTGATTGCTTGGCGAGGGGAGTTTATAGAGTTGCCAATGAGGGCACCCTTACGGGGGCACACACCCTCGCACACTCACCCTTACACACACACCCTCGCCCTCATACACACACACACCCTACGCCGCGCCATTTGCACGTTCATTATTTCGCACTAATTAACGTTTCGCGACAAAAGGTGACGATGTATTTTTACAACTGCTGCTGCTGCACGGCAACTGCAACTGCGCTTTACTGCTACTCCGCGACAGCAACTGTTGCTGCACTGTGAGAAAAAAGTGTTTACAGAAGATAAGAAAAATTCGTCCTATTTTTTTTTTAGAATATTAAAGAACTGTCCTTTTTTTTAAAATATTAAATAACCGTCAAGCATTTTCAGGCACTTTCCTGGCAATTAACATTTACTAACTAAGCTTATTCACAAAGATATTATAATTAACCCTTAAAAAAATATGCAGAAATATCTGTAACTATTTTTAATTATTAATTAATCTTTTATTAATTAATAGAAAACCCCAAACTTTATTGTTATCTTTGTTTAAGAAAATCAAAGAACTGTCAAGCATTTTCAGGCACTTTCCTGGCAACCAACCTTAACTATATTCACAAAAATATGGTAATTAACCCTTACAAAAATTCAGAAATATCTGCAACTTTTTTTAATTATTAATTATTCTCTTATTAATTAATAGAAAACCCCAAGCTTTATTGTTCTCTTTTTTTGAGAATATAAAAGAACTGTCAAGCATTTTCATTCATTTTCAGGCACTTTCCTTGCAACCAACCCTAAATAAATTCACAGAAATATGTTAATTAACCCTTAAAAAAATTCAGAAATATCTGTAACTTTTTTTAATTACTAATTTATCCATTATTAATTAGAAGAAAACCCCCAATCTTTATTGTTCTCAGTGCAAGTGCCGCCTGACTGTGCCACTTGACGCGGGCCACTCGACGGGGGCGGGCTTCGCCTTAATTGCTGTTTATGAGCGGGTTGGCCCAGTAATTAAACCATTTCTTTTTGGCCCGGCAACCGGCTATAGTTTCACCAAAGTTGAGCAGAAAGAAAAAATAAAAAGGCACACACACGCGTATGGTATCAAAAAAAAAAAAAAAACAAAACATTGTTGCTTATTGAGATATACAAGTTGACAAATAAATTAGCAAATTGTGGAGTACATATATATATTAGTTGCTTCTAAGAAAGGTTCATCCTTGGCTTTGTCACGATCCTGTGCCTCCTAGACCTTCTCCGCCGTATTCCTCTCGATGTAGTAGGGCGCCAGACCCAGCTCCTTGCACTTGTACCGCAGCTTGCAGCACTCGGGGAAGGGTTCGCCCGGCGATATCCGCTCGCCGCGGTTGCAGTTCTCGATGCGCAGCTTGCCGCAGCTGTGGGGAAAGAAATTATTATTAATTATTAAAAAATGTATTACAAAAAATAATAATATTACAAATATATCAAGAATCTCTCCTCTTCAAGTTCCTGTTTAATTTCCAGAAACAACCTTGGTTTTATGCTAAAAACATAAGTTCAAATTAATTTGAATAAACTTATAACTCAAACAACTTGGCGACAATTTCAGCTAAGACTTTCGCAGAAATTCAAGATAAGATTCTAGGAAACCATTATTAGATTTTAATGTCTTGGCATAATGTCCTCTTGGCATTCTTGTAACCACTGTCCTTGTGCTTAAAAGATTCCAAAAAGGTTCTCAGATCAAAAAGGATTGATGTCGCGCAGAGGAACTTTGTCAAAGCGAAGAGATGAGAAGATGAGAAGGGAAAAAAAAAAATTGTTACCGAAAAAACACTTAAAACCTGAAGAGCAAATCCCATTTGGGATCTGGGGCAAAACTTTTAGTTTCCCTCAATTTATTTTCGTCTCCTCCACGGAAAAACCGCAGCCCCAAACCGACCTCCTTCCCCCGGCCACATTCATTTAGCTCTCGGCTCTTTGGCTTGACCTACAAATTACAGTCTCATCTCTGCGAACTCGAGACTGAAACTAGGAGCTGGGAGCAGAAGCTGGGAGCTGAAGCTGGGAGCTGAAGCTGGGAGCTGAAGCTGGGAGCTTAAGCTGGGAGCTGGAAGCAGAAGCTGGGAGCTGTAGCTGGGAGCTGGGAGCTGAAGCTGGGAGCTGGGAGCTGAAACTGAAACTAAAACTCGGCGCGAAGTCGCAGTCACAAGTTGTTGACATCGCGTCATCTTCGGCGTCACGTTGGGAGCAAGACAGTGTGTGTTTGAGTCTTATCAGTGACAGGCTTTTGCCATACGCTACACTAAGCGAAAAATAGGTAATGTTTGATAGTAATAAATAATAAGAAAAGGCAAAAAAGTAAGAGAATAACTCTGATCTAAAGCAGAGCCTCTACGAAGCCCTTTTTCTTATTATTCCCTATTCCATGTACGTGGGGCGTGCTGCTTTTTGCTTTCTAAGCTGCGTCTTTTATTCTATATAGTTTTCTATATAGTATTCTATATAGTATTCTATATAGATTTCTCTAAAGCTTTCACTTTTCTCCCAGTGTATAAAGGTGAAGGTATCAGGGCCAAGTCGAAGTAGCAGCGAAACTCACCCCTCGATAAGTATGGAGCCGTCCTTGTTGCATGTCAGCCGCTGGCACGGTGAGATGCCATTGTTGACGCCCAGCTCCAGGGTGTCACCGCGATAGACGCACTTGCCGGGATTCTCTGCGGGATGTAAGGGATATATAAGATATATAATACTATTAAAATATTCCAGTGTCTATAGTCTACATCCGGTTCCGGGTAACTCACCTGCATCCGCCGGTATCAGGCCCGAGTAGCCGCTCACCTGGGCGAGCGTTGAGAGCAGGGCGATGGCGATGGCCAGCAGGAAGGTCAGGCTTCGGTTTCTGTAGCGTTCCGGGGACATTGCGACCGTGTTCGTGTTCCAAACTGCACTGACTGGGACCCGGACTCCGATCGTCGATGTCTACTCCGCAGCGCTCGTAAAGATTGCCGAGCGAGAGATTCATCATCAATTGGTTTGTCATCTTAATATACCGAGTACCTAGGAGGGTGAGAGGGTCGATGGGTAAGGCTTTCAGATAGATCTTCCCTAGAAACATAGAATATTAATCGAAATTTATGAAGAAATTTATCGAAATTTATTAGGAAATTAATCGATATTAATTAGGAAATTAATCGAAATTAATTAGGAAATTAATCGAAATGAATTGGGAAATTAATCGAAAATTATTAGGAAATTAGTCGAAGTTGATTAAGAATTTTATAAAAATTAATTAGGAAATTAATAGATATAATTAAGAAATTCATCGAAATTAGTGAAGAAATTAATCGAAATCAGTTAAGAAATTAATCGAATTGTGTTAAGAAATGAATTAAGAAACTAATAGAAATTAATGTAGAAATTTATCAAAATAATTAAGAAATGTATCGAAAAAATACAGAAATTAATCGAAATAAGTTTAGAAAGTTATTGAAACATATTAAGAAATTAATTAAAAAATTAATCGAAATT
>JAEIIF010031102.1:0-36163 GCA_018874455.1 Drosophila trapezifrons
CTCATTTGGACAGTTGTGCATTCGAGTGGCATTTTTTAGCCATTCATGCAGCCCTCTATTGGATATCCATTGGCCTCCAACTTAGTCTTCGCCTCCGTGTCCATCTCCCTCACCGTCTCGCCTTCATTGCCCAGCGGTTTACGGTTGCCAAGTGGGGAAATAGCCCACGCCTGCTTAAGCTATTTACCATCTTCATTTATCAATAAAAAAATTAAGTAAATATTCCTTTCGGGTTGCCCACATGGGCCATATAAAAGTCGTAAAACGATTGTGGGCATTGTAAAAATTCAAGCCACACATCCGTAGGATTCCTGTACATATATCTTCCGCCTGAAAAGCAGTCGGATCGCATATGACCCGCATTAGCTCCCATAAAATTAACGAAAAACGAAAAGAACCAAGAACAACAAGCGGCATGCCGGATATTTAATTTAATTCTCAGTGAGTCGCAATTGCTCAAAAAAATATAATACAGTCAAAATTCAGTGGGATTGTTCTTTTTTTTACAAAGAGTTTACTTTATTTGTACATATTAAAAGATACGTTTAAATGGGCTTCAGCCTAATCGAACCTGGATCATAATAATTATTGCTATAGAGAAAATATCAAAAATTCTCAAAGGTAGGGCGCCAAATGAATCGCTTTGTTTTGAAATCTATTGAAAATGTGCCCAAAAGTATGCAATAAACTATAATTTGTTGTATACTAGTCCAACACACCACTAGCTAGTCAACATCGGGTACTGATGAAGATAAGCGACTCTTTTTTTTAAAAGCCTTACGATATAACATTTTTCTAAAAGAATTTTAAAACCAAAATTTTTTAAATAAACAGAAAAACTTCAAAAACTTCAGTACATTTTGTACATTTAATAAAATAATATTCCATGATGAAGGTTTTTTATTTTACAATACAATTTAATACAGATATCTGTAATAACTAAAAATTTAAATAATTTGTTTAAAATTCCATTAATTTTACTTAGTGTAGTTCTACTGTTGCTTTTGCATTTCGTGCGTTTTGGGAACGGAACAGATCCGATTGTTGGAAATTGCTACACATACAAACATACATATTCCATATACTGGACGTAGCTCACGCACGAAGCGCAGAGGAAAGCCAGAGCAAAGTGCGTAAAATGTGGAAAATTATCGTTCCCTTTTTTTTCTTTGCTCTTTTGTATTGTGTTGTTTTTGATTCTTTCGCTATCTATTTTAACTAAACAAATCATAAATAACTGTGAAATTATAGACAAAAACGAGCATGCGGTGCAAAAAAATGTGAGTTTTCCATTGCGCTCACATGATCTGGAAATTGGCCGCAGTTGGGGGTATCCACGCGTTCTTTACCGCCTCTTTCTCCTCCTCCTGCCTTTGAATATCTGCAAATTGCTTAATTTATCAACCAAATGCGCAGCAAAGGCAGTAAAAGCAGCAGAGGCAACAGCAAAAGCAGTGGCGGAATAGCAAGAAGAACAACAACAAAGCAGCTCCGCCGCCCGCATTCCAGTTTGCCATTGCTTGGCATTTTAATTATTCCAATTGTCTGGCTCTCTTTGTTTACATCGCCCGCGAAAGGGAGATCGCTTAATTTATTTGCCAGCGTTTTTGGCTAAAAATAGAGCAATTTATTTACTCGGCGGCACTTTTTTTTTGTGCACACAGCTCATTAAGCCGCTTTGCCATTGCCTACTTAAATGGGCATTTGTGTTGAATGTGCAAAAATGCGCCAAGCAGCTTAATTAATTGCCCAAAACCGAAAAGGCATTTAATTAACAAGCAAAAACAATGCGTCACTAAGCGAGAGAGAGAGAGTGATGGAGAGGGTGAGCCAACACTCCCACAAGCTGTGCACACACACGTAGCCTCATATATGTATTTGGGATTCATTCATAAGCAGCAATGCAAACAACAAAAGCAAATGCCAGGCAGCAGCCGGTGTCAGGCAAATAGGCAAAGGCAACAACAAAAGCAATAACAATAACAGCAGCAACAAAGAGCGATGTACGAACAAAAGGCATTCTCATTGAGAATGAGTAAGCTGCGCACACACACACGCGCACGTACGGATGGAGTTGAGTTCGAATTTTCGAAAACGGGAGAGCCAGCGAGAGCGCCAGTAGTTGGTTGCCTCCCCCAATCGCTGAACCAGCTGTTGTGGGGCCACGATCACACAGTGGAGTTTATTTAGGAATTTATTGCTTAATAAATTTCGGAGGAGTTTTCGTTTTTACAAAATTACAAAACAATATTACTGCTTTTTAATTAGAATATAACATAAAAAGTTTATATTTTAGAAAATTAACGTCATAATTACAGTTTTATATCTTAAATGAGCGATTGATTTGACTTACACTTTTTTCCTCTTTTACCCCACTGTGGATCGCTCAATCTCGAATGCACTCTCCCTCGCTTTGCCACTCTCTTTCGCTCTCTCTCGCTCTCTTTGCTCGTGCCTCTGTATTTTGTATCTGGCTTTCGAGCTAACGATAATGTAAAGATTTTAGCTCACATCCAAAGATACTTTTCGCGTTGAGGCGGCTGGTACGCGACTCTCGAGGTTTGCCTTTTTCCCGTGAAACGCCGAGTTACTACTATTGCTCGCTCGCTCGCTAGTGAAATAAAGCAATTACATAAAGCCCCGGGGCAAAGAGCGAAGTGCGGACGGAGTGCCAAGTGCGGAGCAGCAGTGAATTCGAGTGCGAATAAAGCCAGAGAAAATTAAAGTAAGCGCCAAAGCGAGTTGACAAAAGCGGCACGTTTTCGCTTTCTGCCATTGCATTGCCCACGCAACACACACACACACACACCACACCTTTGGCTAAAAAAGTCGCTAAAAAAGATATTAAAACTCCAAAGTTACGAAAAAGTTCGAGGGAATCCCGAGAGTCCGCTGCTGCCAAGCCGGGTAGGTTCTGGCTGAATCGCGGGTTTATCAGCGCATATGGTTAGTTTATCATTTGCATTCCTAACGAGTTAAATCTATTATATCTTTCTCCCCCTCGCATGATCCAGCCCCAAGACTCGTATTTCTTATTCGTTTCTTATTCCCAATCCATAATCAGGAATACTCCATTGTTGGCGGCAGCCTTTCCTTAGATAAGATTCGATTTCATTGTTGGAATTTCAGACATACTTATATGGCATATGTACGGATGGAGTGGAGTGTGTGGCACACTCATACCCACAGTGGAGGTCATAATAATACTATCAAAAGGGGAAAACACTTGAAAATATGGTACAATATCTTCCAAAATGAATTTTTAAAGGTGGTTAATTTCACCCTCTAGTATATCCCAAATTCTTGATAGCAGCTGCATAGATACACCAATCGTAGATATAAGGGCTGTTTATGATTTATCAGCAATTCTCTGAATTTCTGGCACACTTCGGGGAAGCACTTCTAGGAGGCGACACATTTCTGTTTTTTGGGTCTCTGAAAGGCGGGCGGCGGCTTCCCCGAAGACATCTTCGTCATAATTTGATATCATATTTGCCCGCCGCTGAGTTCACTTCATGTGTGTACACTGTGCTTATCGCCCCAAAGTGTATTTCTCAAGAAACAGATATGCGTGATATTTGCCCGAACCAATATATTCGGAATACGGGTGGGTTTCGTTTCGCCACCAAACGAGACTACGTGATATTCTCGAGTGGCTCGGCCGACGCTTGATGTGATGGGGCTTCTAGCGAAACCCTTCGATGGATCTTGATTTTCCATCAAGTTCAGCGGTCCGGCAAATATTTGCCACTTGCGGTTCCCCCAGCTCCCCCATAGGCTTCAGACTCCTCCAATTACCGGAGCCCTGCTAATTAGGTGCCACCCCAGATGGCGACAGGTTGCCGATCGGTTGGAGAAATTGTAATGTGGATAAGCTCGACAGAGTGGTAACCCGAGCCGAAAGCCACTGTGGATAATTTACTCGTGGGACTCGGTGGGTTTTCTGCTCTCCGCCGCCGCAAAGTGCAGACTCAGCCCAGTGACTGGGCACAAGAGGGAGAGAGAGAGGGAGCTGCAGATGGAGCTGAAGCCGGAGCAGAGAGTTAAGCCGAGTCCAGGGCTACACAGGGAGCAAAGTATCATAATAAATCCCTCAAAAATTCTAGAAAAAGTGTTTATAAACGTAGAGAATATAAATATTCATTTCTTACAGATAGTTATTCGACTCTTTCCTTAGTTAAAGGATCTATAACTAGCAGAGTCAAGCCTTATTCTGAATGATAACTCAAAAAAGAGGTTCGGACTCTGGAAATTGACCAAGTCTTATAATAATATCATGTTCGTTTCTCTGTGTACAATGATGGGTATAATATGAAGAGAAGAGAAAAGAGAGCGCGATCCACGCCGGCCATGTAAATGGAAATGTGGATATGGACGTGGATGTGAACGTACCCACCATCAGAGGCACCGGAAAATGTCCAAGTCAGTGTCCACTGAAGCGGAGAAATATGCTCTCCACTCCCCTAACTCAACAACATCTGTCCAGTGAATGGAACGGAGTGGCAGCCTAGGCAGTTGCTGATTTTCCTTTTCTTTCGGTGTATTTTGTTAGCTCTGTGATTTCCTAGTGGCTGGACCTAAGTGCGGCTTATTCTGGCTTTGTTTGGCCTTGGGTTTCCCTCTAATTCACAGTTGACTCTCGGACTCTGGGAGCGTCGAGTCAACAATCTGCGAATTAGCCATCGTTTATCGTTTATTTATTTTAATTATTTTCTTTGGCAAATTGGTCACTTCCTACTTACCGACTGGAGACCCAAACCCCTTGCACCCGGCCATTGTTTGGCAATCAGCGTTGATTTATGTGTTCGCCTCGCAGCTCTTACTCGTTGATTTCGACGTCAGTCTTTTTGTCGCGCTTGGGTCTATTTTTTTCTACTTCTCTTTTTTGAGAATTTTCAAAATTTGTGGCTTTCTGAGGGGGAAAACAAAGCCAAACTCAAGTGCAGCTTAAGTAGTTTCAGAGTGTTTTATGACTTTTGACCCACATATTTAGTTTGCTTTTTCTCAAAGTGATAAAAAGTCTGCTTCGTAGGCTTATCTCAGTGTAAGACTATATATTTTCATATATTTCTGTTCACTTAAAGCGTCACGGGTTTGTGGAAATTTCTTCAGATGATGAAATGGCCATTTCTTCTTTATTCTTTGTATAAGGACTCATTCATTTATTGACGTAAATGGGGACAGCTTTTCTCAATTCCCACAATTGGTAGCGTGTGTCGGAGCCTCACTTTATGAAGAATATAAATAGACACGAGCCCAGCTCTCGATACAAATTGGTTTCTATTAATGAACAGAAATGAATGAAAATTGCTTTTCCCCCTTTGAGGTTCGTGGAGAGACGAGACAGAGAGTGTAAGCTGAAAACAGACCGGAAATGTTTAAATTTTCTTTTTTATCTATAACGATCATCGAACGAATGCTTTTTTCGTATGTTCGAGTCGGAAGTGAGTGAGTTATGGTTTCTGCGAAACCCGAGATCTGAATAGAATGATGGGTCTAGTAGAGTTTGGGACTGGAATTCATTAATCTCCCGCCAACCGGGGGATGGAGCACAAAAGCTGTCGTTAAGCGAAAGGTCGGTGGGAAATGCACAAATACACAATGATCGCTCTGGGAATAGAGACTCTCTGTCTGTTTGAGCAGCGATTATCGTGGCTCCAACAAGTGCAGCTTGGAGAACCACCACCATCATCATCATCATCATTATCAGCAGCACAAGGGACTCAACTCCCTATGGGGGAACAGAGTTCTTGAGGGGACTCACCACCATGTGCGTCACACAAACAAATTTATAAGCTAACTTGAGGAGTTCAAAAGTTTATCGAGCCCGTCTCTTCTTCTGACCATGATAATGACACGACGGACTCTGGATGCCCGCAATTTGTAGTTGTAAATTGTCCATGAATCGACATCTTCTCTTTCTTCTCCATCTCCATCTCCATTGGGAGATGCACTTGCACTTGGAATGACTTGGTCTTAATTGAAACAAGAAGAGGGGTGTGGGTATCATTTTTCATGTTCTGGGAATTTATTAAGTGAAATACTTAGGTGATCACTCTTAGTTACCTTAAAATAATATATATTTTCATTGTTTAGAATGCAGCTTCAATGTTTCTTTCTTTCTATGAATCTTTCCAGAACCGCGCTCTGCCCGCCAATGCCTCGCCCTTCCGCCGAGCCTGGGGACAGTCTTCCTTTCGCACGCCACGCTCCGACAAGGTGGCCAAGCAGCAGCAGCACCCGCAGCAGGGCCAGTCGTCGCCCCTGGTGAGACGCACTGCTTCAATGAACGCCTCCGACAACGATGTGTACATCAAGACGCTGATGCTGGACCCAGATCTGAAGCCGACGCGTAGCCAGCAACAGCTTAGCCTGCTGCAGGTGCCAAAGATCCTCACCACACCCGCCCCGCCCTCAGCTATCACAGTGTCGGTGACTAGCGCGGATGCCGCGCAGGACCATGGCTGTCCCAGCAGCTGGGGCGGCTCCTTCGAGCGGATGCTGCAGGACGCCGCCGGCATGCAGACCTTCTCCGAGTTCCTCAAGAAGGAGTTCTCCGCGGAGAACATATATTTCTGGACAGCCTGCGAGCGCTACCGCCTGCACGAATCGGAGGCGGAGCGAGCGGTGCTGGCCCGCGAGATCTTTGGCAAGCACCTGGCCAACAGCAGCAGCGATCCCGTGAACGTGGACTCGCAGGCGCGCAGTCTCACCGAGGAGAAGCTGGCCGGCGCCGCTCCGGACATCTTTGCGCCGGCCCAGAAGCAGATCTTTAACCTGATGAAGTTCGATAGCTACCAGCGCTTTATCCGCTCCGATCTGTACAAGAGCTGCGTGGAGGCGGAGCAGAAGGGCCAGGCGCTGCCCTACAGCGGATCCGATCTGGACGAGCTGCTCAAGACAAATTTTCACATAGCCGCCTCCTCTAAGGTGGGTTTACTGCTGATCACCTAGAGATCGTTGATACATTTTCCAACTCTTCCCGACAGCTCAAAAAATCGGCCAGCAATGCGGAGGATCGGCGGCGCAAGAGCCTACTTCCCTGGCACCGGAAGACGCGGAGCAAGTCCCGTGATCGTACCGAGATAATGGCCGACCTGCATAGCGCGTTAATGCCGGCGCCACCGCTTCCACCGCCAACCCTGCTCACCAGTGCATCCCTTAAGCTCGTCTCCGGACAGAACTCCCTTAGCGATCTGCATAGCTCGCGCTCGTCGCTGTCCTCGTTCGACGCCGGCACCGCCACCGGCGGCCAGGGAGCTAGCGCGGAGAGTGTGTGCTCGCTGTGCCGGGTGATCCTCACCGATGGAGCCACCACTATTGTCCAGACACGGGCCGGAGAAACGGTGGGCCAGTTGGTGGAGCGGCTGCTGGAGAAGAGGAACCTGGTGTACCCCTACTACGACATCGTGTTCCAGGGCAGCACCAAGTCCATCGATGTGCAGCAGCCATCGCAACTGCTGGCCGGCAAGGAGGTGGTCATCGAGCGGCGCGTGGCCTTCAAGCTGGACCTGCCCGATCCCAAGGTGATCTCGGTGAAGAGCAAGCCCAAGAAGCAGCTGCACGAGGTGATCCGGCCCATTCTCAACAAGTACAACTACAAGATGGAGCAGGTCCAGGTGATCCTAAGGGACACCCAAGCGCCACTGGACCTCAACCAGCCGGTGACCATGGCCGATGGCCAGCGACTGCGCATCGTGCTGCTCCACTCGGATTTTCAGGCAGGCGGCGGCAGTAGCGTGCCGCCGAAGCAAAGCAAACCGATGAAGCCGCTACCGCAGGGCCAGCTGGATGAGCTGACGAACAAGGTGTTCAACGAGCTGCTCGCCAGCAAGGCGGATGCCGCGGCGGCGGCGTTGGCAGCTGGAGGTGAGAAGCCGCGCCCTAGCGACCTGTGTTCCATGAAGTCCAACGAAGCGCCTTCGGAGACGTCCTCCTCCTTGTTCGAACGCATGCGGCGCCAGCAGCGCGACGGCACCAACATTCCCGGCAGCAAGCTGCCCAAGCTCAAGAAGAAGTCGACGAGCAGCCAGCAGTCTGAGGAGGCGCCGGCGCAGGCTACGGCAGCCGCGGATCCCAAGAAGCCCATTATAGCCAAGCTCAAGGCGGGCGTGAAGCTGCAGGTGACGGAGCGAGTAGCCGAGCACCAAGGTGGGTAGCCTTGCCGTGCCTCAGCCGTAGAACTGCCAACTAATGTCTTGCCTCTTGCCTTTACAGATGAACTACTCGAGGGCCTGAAGCGCGCTCAGCTGGCACGGCTGGAGGATCAGCGCGGCACCGAGATCAACTTTGATCTGCCCGATTTCCTGAAGAACAAGGAGAATCTCAGCGCGGCCGTATCCAAGCTGCGTAAGGTGCGCGCCAGCCTGAGCCCCGTTGGCAAAGTGCCGGCCTCTCCCACGGAAATTCCGCAGCCGGCGCCACGGCTATCCATCACACGTAGCCAGCAGCCGGTGTCTCCCATGAAGGTGGACCAGGAGCAAGAGACTGAGTCGCCAATCGAGGCGCAGGACCAAACTGAATTTGCCAAAGCACCGCCACCGCTGCCGCCAAAGCCAAAGGTGCTGCCCATCAAGCCCTCCAACTGGGGCGTAACCGTTGCCCAGCCCGCGAGCAACTATTGCAACAAGTTCTCACCCAGCAAACAGGTGCAACCCACATCACCCAAAGAGGCCTCCACGCCCACGGCAGCGACGTTCGTGAGCAAAATTCCACTGGAACTGGGTCGCAAGGCTCTCGAGGAGGCGGCGGCGGGCTCACGGTGTGCCTACCTGGATGAGCCCAGCAGCAGCTTCGTGTGATATGAGTTATGAGTGCCCCCGATGCAATTAAATTGGCTTTACTGATCTTTCTTGTATATATTTATATATGTATGTGCACTATTTATTGTTACTGTCTGTCTATTTTTCCACTAAATGTCCACCCAAACAATCCATGACGAGCTTTTGTATGTAATCTACTGAGTGACCGCCTACGCCTGTATTTATAACTAGCCACCATAAGCATTAGCTTTACTACTTTTTGTAAAAATATATAAACAAGCATATATCAACTCTTGCGCGTATTATTGGATAATTAGTTTGCTTTTCTGTAGGTACTATTTATATAGTTTGACGTATTCTTTTCCCCAAATACTGGGCACAATTCGGACTAATTATTTACAACTTTTGTCCATATTAAATTAAGGTACAAATTGTTTCTCTGCATGGTAGCCTTTGCTTAACACTATAAAATTGATCTTCTAATGAAGAGTTAATTAGAGACAATGGGAACTGAATCGTTCATTCCTTTGGTTTAGAACACACAATCATTAATAATTTAAAAACCAACAGAAATGGGGTTAAAAATAAAAAGAAGCATTAGAAAACATATTTTTAAACCTATCCTTTTATAAATTTTGACCTTTTCTCAATAAAATAAGTTCTTTGCTATTAGATTTAAACATTTTAAAACCTCCAAATCGGTTTTCAAAACATAACACTCACATACAAAAATTAAAACAAATAAAAATGATTTTTAAAATTATAATTTCGACCTAGTGGCGGCTCAAAAACTAGTGGACAACATTAACGTGCAACCTTCTGAGCCGCCAGGCGGCCCACAAAAAGTACAATCATATGGCCATAGACGGCTTTGCCCTACTCTCGACCGGGGTGGCGAGCTGCAGTTGTTCCTTTGGCTGTTCGCTGCTGGCCGCCTCCAGTTGCTTTGTTTCCTCGCCTGAACTCAATTCCTTGGGGGCCTCCTCCTCGACTTCCTCGATCAGGCGATAGGTGATGGGCGCCGGCTGCTTGGCGGGCAGCCAGTCGGGGATGATCTTGTCGTGCAGCCTCCACTTACCGTACTCATTGGAGATATGCTTCTCGAAGACCACGTACTCCAGCACGTCCTTGGTGAGGATCTCGCTGCCGTGCATCAGTCGGCCAAAGCGGTCGTAGATGGCCAGCATCTGCTGGCTGTGGAAGCGCACGGTGACTTGGGCGAACTGGTTCTCCTTGGTGATCACCTCGGTGCAGCGGGCATGGACGACGCGAGGCGGTTCCAGCGACTGCAGGAACTTCCAGCGAATCGTCTTGTCCTTTACGTTGTGCATCATCTCCGGGTAGCAGCGCTCGCTTACGAACTCTCGGATTTGGTACTTCTCCTTGGCCGCCATGTGCGTGTGCGCCTTAATGTATATCTCCTGGGCCTCGGCGCCGAAGTCGTCGCTGCTGAAGGTCTCCTCGTACGAGCGGATCTTGCGCACGGCCATCAGGCTCTTTGACTTCTTCTCCAGGAACTCCAGCTTCTGCTTGGCGCCGGTTGTCGAGATGATCGACTTCTTGCCATCGCCCTCGGGCGGGACATACGCCTCGAAGATGCCGCCAGTGCAGCTTATGTGGAAGGGCCGCTCCATCCAGGGACGGGGCGGCAGCACACCGCGCTCCTTCATCCGGCTGCGCATCTCCTCCTTGGTGATGTCCTCCGGCTTCTCGCGCAGGTTGGGCAGATCGATCTTGACGAACTTCATCTTTCGCAGGCGCTTGAACTCCGGCTTCCAGTGTTTGGTCTGCCTGTGGCGCACCTGCTGCATCTGGAGCAGGTTTTGCACCGGAGCGAGCACGCCCAGGCCACCAGACGAGGCGGCCGGCATAGCCTACATTTGTCAATGAAAGAGGTGTTGGTAGAGATATGTTCGATATTCCATGGGTTTCCGTACTCACCTGAAGCAGTTTAAGACACGTTTTGGCCGACACGATCTTCTCCATCGCAATTATTTATTATATAAAATAGAACTCCACAATAATAAACTTTCGAAGATGTGACCAACTATGCCCAACTATTATATGTACGGCAGCTGGTCACACTGAAATGAAACCTTATGACATTGGAGCTGCCATACTTTGCGAGAAATTCAAACTTTTCCCTCAATTTTCCGCTCTTGTAGTCAGTCCTAGCGATTGAGAAAACTGGAATGAATGCGCAGCTTTACGGGGCATGCGGAAAATCTAGATTTTCCACGGAAAAGCTCTGGAAAACCCCTAAAAATGCTCGTGAAGTGCAACGCAGTGTGACCGGAAAAATAATGTTTGGTATACGAAAAATACTAAAACTAAATTGCAGCAATCGATTACAGGACCGTTGAAATTTAAAAATACTTTTATTATTTCAAATTTTACATTTCCGAATGACGGTCGCAGGCTAGAATCTAACCGTTAGATGCATGCATGGCTTGTAATTTTTGTAAAACTTTAGATTTCGGTCAATGGTTGTTGGGAATTGGGAAACAAGCCAAACAAAGGGCCGGTTCCAGCGCTATCAGTATTCGCCTTCCTCCTCCTCACATTCAGCGCAACTCTCACTGCAGTTCGCTGGCAGATCGTCGAGGAAACGATAGCCTGCGCTCTTGAACATCTTGGCCTTCAGCTGGAGGACAGTTATATAGTGCACCCCGGAGCTATCCAGCTATACTCACCATCAGCTGCTGGTACTGGCAGTCGTAGGCGTTGATGGCGATGTCCCGCTTCCGCAACTCGTTGCGCAGAACGTCGATCTCCATCTGCTGGCACTGGGCCCGCTGGACGGCGCTCTTGGCGGCCAACAGCTCCTGTTTCATCTGAGTGCATCGGCACTGGGGGAGAAGGGAATCATGAGATTTTGAATTCAGGTCTCGAAGACTTACCTTGAGTATCTCCTCGTTTCCTTTTGCCTTGTCCACCTCGTTCTCGTAGTAATTCTGCATGTCCAGCATCTCGCGCTGCATCTCGTCCATGCACTGGTTCTGCTGATGGAGATTTTCCTCGAGGTTATCCGCCTCGTTGGCCTTTTGCTCCAGTTGGTTGCACTTATCGCCGAGATCGGCCAGTTCCTTGCACTTCTTCCTAAGGGCATCGCGTTCCGCAAGGATCCGCTGAATGTTGGCTGGATCCTTATCTGGCGAGTACCCGCCGCCGCCCTTGCCAGAAGCACCGCCACGCTTTATTTTCTCATCCTCGGTCTGGCGCAGCAGCGCAACCTCCTTGCCCAGATCATCGATCTTCTGCTGCAAGTAGGGAATGTCGTTGCTTTTCTCCGGATCGATCTTGACGCTGTCCAGCCTGCATCGCTTCGACTGCTTCTCGATCAGCCTCTTAAGGTTCGCGTTCTCAGCCTCGAGGATGTCGTGTGCCTTGTTCATGTCGTCGATGGCCTTCTGCAAATCGTTCAGTTCCTTCTCGTCCTCCGGACTGATCTTGTTGGCATCGGCGAGATCCTGGATCTTCTTCTTTAGGGCTTTAGCCTTCTGCGGGTCATAGCGCTGGTCCATGATCCGCTTGATCTCGTCACTCTCTTCCTGGGCCGTCTTTAGTTTGTCGTCGGAATCGGCCAGCTTCTTCTGCAGCATGTTGTTCCTGATCATCAGATCCTGCATGCGCCCGATTGTGTCGTCGGCGGCGTTGATTAGGCTGTCGCCCACCACCAGGTTACTTCCGTACTCATCTTCAGGACTGTTGGGAGTCCTACTTGCAAGTCCTCCAGCCTCTCCGCCACGTGATGACGGTATTGGTGTGTTGCAGGCCACCAGATCGGCCACGAACTGCGACTTTGTGTCCTCGTTGGCCGACCACGACCTGTCGTCCACCGTGGATGGATAGGACTTTAACTTAATGCACTCTTCGACGCACTCGAACTCGATCGACTGATTCTGAAACGGCACGTGAAAGAACTTCCTTTGTGTGGCGTACGCCATGGTTGGGCAATCTAGTATTTAACCAAAAACAAAAAAAAAACCAAAGTCGACACGCAAATTTTATCACTCCTTCGAGGTGCTCAAGGCTCGGGTCTCGGTCTAAAAATGAACTATTAAAACACGTCCGACATGGGTTGAGTCCTCAAAATATCTATTGCTGAACGGATGACGATTACAAAACAAAGATCTGCCCCAGCTGAAGGCTGGCAACTGAAACACTGCCTGCTGGGCTGACAATACAACTAGTTAACAATACGGGTATCTCGACGGGATTCATTCCAGGCCCTGGGCTCGCCGCTCCGCCAGCGATTCGTCCGAAGAGTTCATTGAGGAGAAGCCGCACGGTTGCATTGTCATGCTGGCCGTGCCCGAGCTGATAGTTCGCAGGGCGCTGGAGTAGCCGGAGAGCTCCGCCAGCGGGGCATTCACCATGATCATCTGAAAAGGGATGCTGCTTTTAAAAGTCCTCTTTGGGCTTGAACATGTCATTAACCCACTTTGTTCCGGTCACCCTTAGGCAGGACATCATTGATAAGGGACCGTCGACGGGAGAGGTCAGCCATAATACCAGAGACACGTTCACTTGGCGCCACAATTTGCAGGGCCATGATGGGCTCCAACAGACGGGTTCCACTCGTGCTGAGCAACTGTAAGAATTGTGAATTAGAGATGGAAACAACTTTATTATTGTTCAAATTTACTTTTTGGACGCACTGAGCCGCCGTGGCCATGACGAAGGAGTCGGCGGTGCCGCGACCAATGGTGGCGTTGTGCAGACGAATCTGCGTTTCCACCACCTGTCCGCCAACGCGAGGTCCACGCTCCAACGCACTGATGGAACCCTTCCGCAGGACTTGAAGAATGCGTGGTCGCAATGTGTTGAGGTTTGGCATGTTTTCCGGCGACTTATCTAAACTTTTGTGGAAGAACAAAGACAGTCAAATCGGATCTCCTGGCTAGAGTCATTCAGTTAACTTACCTGAACAACTCGCTTTGGTCCTTCACAAGCTCCAGTGTAAGGCTGACGTTCTGCTTGCTGCCAGCGATTTCCTTCTCCACGCTTAACGTGGTCATAGCCGGTGACTCAATGGTCTCTTTATAGGCAATCTGCAGAGGTCCCAGATCAACGTCGATTTTGTACTCGCTCAGGATGCGCGACTTAATGATGTCCATGTGCAGCTCTCCCATTCCTCCAAGCACCGTTTGTCCAGTGACTGTATCGTAACTGACCCGCAGGCTGGGATCCTCCCGCTGCAGCTGCCGCAGAGCCTGCTCCATGGCCGTTTGTGAGGATACGCTGGGCGGTTCGATGGAACAGAAGTATACAGCATCTGGTATCAGCGGATCGATGGCGAAGAGTTCGTCTGGTTCATCCGAGTCTTCATCATCCTCGTCCTTGCTGGGAGCTGGTCCTAGACTTTGCTTTAAACGTTTCTGAGCATTCTTCAGAGCTGACTGACTGGAGGTAAGCAGGTCACCAGTCACTGTGGACTGTGGAAAATTATTACTATTGAATGTGTGGATTGAGTACTGCTTACCTTCAGGCCCGCACATATGACCACATCTCCGGACTGCAGGGAACTGACCTCTCGGTACTCATCAGCCAATGGCTCATAAAGTTTGGACACTACCTCCGCCTGGCCACGAGCCGATATCAGGCGCATGCCCCGCTTTATCTCGCCGCGCAGAATCCTCACCAGCGTCAGAGGTCCGCGTTGCTTGTCATGCACAATCTTAAAGACCTTGGCAGCCACCTCAGTTCTGCAATGCGAATGGATGCTGAATGTACAGGGATATCTCTCCTAATAAGACTAGCTATTACCCGAAGCAGTCATAGATTTGATTGCGTTCCTCCGGTGCCGGCAGGTACGCATTCACGGCATCCATCAACCGCTGAATGCCAACGTTTTTGTACGCCGAGCCCAGCAGCACGGGCACCACTTTCTGCTGACTGGTTGCCCGTCGCAAAGCCCTTTCAATTAGAGCGCTATCAACGTCGTCAAAGCTCTCCGTGCTGATGACCACGTCAGCCAGTTCATCATCCAATCCCGACAGCTTATCAATCAGTTCGTTACGCTTCTCCTGCAGATCGCGCAGTTCATCCGAGGGCTCTAGTTTGGTCTTGTTGTAGCTGCGACCCAGGTCCTTTTGCTGCCAGCTCAATCGCTCCAGGGTGATAACATCATTGATGGCTAGGAGGAAGCCCAGTCGGATTATATATACTTTTTACTATGTTCATGGTCAGTACTAACACAACACTCCATTCTCGTTCTTCACGGGATACTGTAGGCAAACGGGCTCCGTGTCCAGCTTCGCCTTCAGATCGCTGACGCACTTCTCAAAGTCCGCATCCGGACGATCCATCTTGTTGACGAATATCAGACGCGGCAGCTTGTGCTTGTCCGCCTGCGTCCACACGGTGACCGTCTGAGCCTCCACGCCAGCCGTTCCATCTAGCACCACGACCACACCGTCCACGGCGTACAGAGATTGCTCCACCTCCATTGTGAAGTCAATGTGTCCAGGTGTGTCCAGCAGATTAACCCTAAATAGAGTCAGTAAGTAACAGGAAAGTAATGGAAACGTAAGTCCTTACCGGTGGTCATTCCAGGGAAACGTTACTGCCGAGCTGCAGATCGTTATGCCCCGCTCTCGCTCCTGGGTTAGGTAATCGGTCACCGTGTTGCCGCGATGCACTTCTCCTAGCGCCCGGGTTTTCCCAGCATAGAACAGCATGCGCTCCGTGGTCGTAGTTTTGCCTGAAATGGGATTATTTTCCCGGTAACTTTAAAACAAAAGGGGTTTTTAATGCTAAGAGCTCACCTGCATCGATGTGCGCCAGAATTCCAATGTTTCTGATTTTGCTGCTGTAGTTTCGCCGCAGGATGTGAGCCGACAGCTGCCGGAGCCACCTGTTGCGCTGTTGTAAGCCACTTTCCCAGGCATATCTTAGCATTTTCATTGATAAATTAGTGAAAATACAAAACAGTTGCAAAACAAAACCAAAAGCAGCTGTTTGGCAGCAACAGTTATCGATAAATGCCGCATAGCAGCTGTTGATCGCAATCGAATATTGAAGATTTTGCGGCTTGAGTTCGGGAATGCTTGTTAATTAATTCCCTCCGTTTTTTGCTGTTTTATGTCCTTTTATTCAACTAAAGGTCAATGTTTATAGTTTGCGGTCATCAAATAAGCTATCAAGTCCACCTTTCCATAAAGATTGCTTTCTAAAAAGTGAACAACTAAACGTAGATTTAAAGTGAATTTGCTTTACGAACCTCGCATTTTTTGGTTTGTTGATTAATTCAAAATGTCCACTCGCCCGCGACGAGCAGCAGCGACTAGGCAAAAGCTGGTAATTGACCTTTCCGACTCGGAGGAGGATGTAGAGTCCCGGGAGACCGATGAATACAGGCCACGAGAGACGAATAACCGCAGGATAGATCGCGCCGCAGAGGGCTTGGCTGGCGGGTAAGTGGAGTAATACCCTTAAAATACACGTTAGGGATAGACCAATGCTAATCCCACACAGCTCCAAGCGCAAGCGTTGGGCCACCTCCACGGATGCAGCTGCTGAGGCACCGGCACCCAAGAAAAAACGCGCCAAGAAAGGAAAAGAGGACGAGAACGCCTGTCCCAACGAGACCAATCCAGAGCCGCAGGACGAGGTACACGCGCCACCTGTAACACAAGCAGATGGAGTCGCTATCAGGCCTTCAACCACAGGCCGCAGCTCGTTCTGGGAGCGTCGCAAGGTGTGGAACATCCACGAGCTGTTGGCCGAGACGGAGAATATCCAGCCGCAGGCAGCCAGGAATATTGTGCAGCTATTCGAGAACGAAAACACCATTCCCTTCATCTGCCGGTAACATTAGTAACCGTCACTAGAATTCCTCGATACCAATTAATGTCTATTTGTAGCTACCGACGAGATTTGGTGGACCACATAGCTCCCGATCGGCTGCGCGACATTCGCAACACCTACACAGATATCGTGGATCTGCGGAAGAAGGCTGAGAACATTGTCACCCAGTTGGAGCGCGAAAACGTCCTTAATGCGGACATTCGGGACGAGCTGATGTGCGCCAAGACCAACGAGGAACTGGAGTTCCTCTACGCTCCCTACAAGCCGGCCAGTAAGGGCACCCTGGCCGAGCGGGCCAAGGCTCTGGGCCTGGAGGAGTACGCCGACCGTCTGCTCTACGGCTCAGCGCCCAAAGTAGATATTAAATCTATTATAGACCCAGGGAACGAGGCCTTGGCAACAGAAGCCCTTGTAACCAGTGGAATCTGCAACATTATAATACACAACATCAGCAAGAACACCAATGTTTTGGAGGAGATTCGAAGATTGTAAGTCCACAGCTTTATAGCAACGTATTCTGGGTATATCTATGTGTAATTATGTTCTAAAATTTCAGACAAAATGTCCATCGCGTGTTCCTGAAGTGCAGCAAGACCAAGGAGTCGTCATCCTCCAAAGCTAGTTCCAGCAAAGGAAGCAGCAGCAAGGGTTCCAGCGGCATTGTTGACAAAAAATTGGACAGCTCAAAGTTTGAGAACTACTTCAACTTTCAGGGTGACATCAAGACCATAAAGCCGCATCAGATGCTGGCCATCAATCGTGGCGAGAAGCATAAGTTCCTTTCGGTCAAAATGGAGACAAGCGAATACCTCAAGCGGGATCTGATGCGCTTCATAACCGATCAGTACATGTCAGAGGGCCTGCAGTACCCGCTTCGAAGGGAGATCTTCACGAAATCTCTGGAGGAGTGCTACTCAAAGAAGTGTAAGAAGAGTTTAGACTCTAGAGTACATCATACGATGTGTAACTAATCTAATCCCATTGCAGTGCAGCCGTTGATGTGCCGGCAGATTCGAGCCGATCTTAAGGAGAAGGCCCAGAAGGCAGCAATCGATGTGTTTGCCAAGAACCTGAAGCAATTGCTCTTGATGTCTCCCCTGAAGGGCGAACGCATTCTGGGCATCGATCCTGGCTATACCAACGGTTGCAAGCTGGCCGTGATATCCGAGACAGCGGATGTGCTGGACACGGGTGTTATCTATCCGCACGGTGCCAGGTCCAATAGGCGGGCCGCCGAGCAAAAGCTGGTTCAATTTCTCTCTGAGCACAAGTAAGTCTAAGCGAGATCCCTTGATTAAGTTTAATAATAAATGGGAACTTTACCTTTTAAGCTGCCAAATCATTGCCTTGGGCAATGGAACTGCCTGCCGTGAAACCGAGCACTGGCTGACCGATATGTTTCATGCCGGGATCTTGGACAGTCGAAGCATTCGCTACAGCATCGTTAATGAGAATGGCGCTTCTGTTTACTCCTGCAGCGAAGTGGCTAGCAAGGAGTTTCCCGAAATGGATACGAACGAACGAAGTGCAGGTTTGAACATGGAACTATGCCACTGACGCAGAGGATAGATGTAAATCCATTCCTTTCTCTCCTTGTAGTTTCCATAGCTCGTCGTCTGAACGATCCGCTGAGTGAGTATGTGAAGATTGAACCGCGACACCTGGGCGTCGGCATGTACCAGCACGACGTCTCGGAGAAAATCCTGACGGAATCGCTGAAGGACGTCGTCTCCGAGTGTGTCAGCTATGTGGGCGTTGACCTCAACACTGCCAGTCTCAGTGTGCTCAAGTAGGTGTTAGATATCAGAGAGTCCTGTCGGAGATTTATTTTTTAAACAAATTAAACAATAAACCATCCCACACAGGCACATTGCTGGACTGTCGGAGAAGAAGGCAGAGAAGATCATAGAGTATCGGTTGCAGAAGGGACCGTTCAAGACCCGCAAGGATCTGCTTTCGGTGCGAACTATAGGCGAGAAGTCCTTCGTCCAGTGCGCCGGCTTTGTGCGCATTGAGCCGCTAAGCGTTGGAGGGCGTCTGCAGAACCCCTTGGACTGCACCTGGGTGCATCCCGAGAGCTATAAAGTGGCGGACAGGTATTGATAATCTTTATTCCCCAACAAGGTGGGACTCTACAGCCTCTACTACCACCATCCCCTAATTGGTGGTGTCGCTTGACTCGTTGTCATAGTCACAGCGGCCTCGCGTGATCTTGGCTGAAATATTGGGATGACAGTCATCATCGGAATCCTTTTTAGTAGTATGAACTTCGCAGGTTTTCGAGTGCCGACACCAGCAGGGCAGATAAGGCTTCAAAGGATCCTTCTTGTCGCACCGCTTGCACGTGCAGTTCTCCATGCCGGCATTCATGAATTCCTTGAAGTTGCTTTTCCTGGTCAACAGCGCCAGATAGTCCTCGATGGAATGCTCCTTCATGGGATCCATTAGCTCCGCCCAGGTCTTCAGCTTGACAACCACACCAAAGAAGTAGGTGTTTAGGTCCCCGATTGCCTGCATCACCAAGTCAAGTTCAACCAGGAAGGGGCTATTCAGGGTCTTGTCTAGTCTGGACAGGCGGAGCTCTAGCTCCGGCATACATTTGCGCATGTCCAGGAACGATTTCATTAACTCTGTGCTGAAGGGTGCAAAGTTAGCGATCGGAATGGCTACCATTTGGGGCGTTACGCTACTTAGACCTATTAACTTCATTGTAGGCCCGCTGGAACTCGCAAAGGGCCCGCTCCTCGGTCATCCGGCTGAGGTACTCTGGATATATCTTCGTGCAGCCAGTAGAGCCGACGAGAAGGCGATAGCGAACGCCGTGGTAGCGCATCTCCTTCACCTTCCTGATTTGCTCAGGCTTGGCTTTAGACAGCACTTCCCTTAAATTGGCCATCTTGCGGTCAATGACGAGAATCTGCTTGTGGACGCACTGCTCCAGCTTGAAGTCACAGCGGGTGTAGGGGTTTTTGCAGTGCTCGAAGCTGGGCTCTAGCAAATGTGCAGGAATAGTCGTGCCGCGGCAGGGAGGCGGTAAAGGACGGCGCTTGTATCGCTCCGGCCGATACTCCCAGCAGACGCCGAGGCGAGTCTGAAGCGGCATCGCGATGGGGTGGTCCCAGCAGGCCTTATACACCGGGCTCTCACTGTGGCCGTAGATTGGCACGTCGCCGCATGTAATTTTTTTTACCTTTTGCGTCGGCATCGCCGGCGGATAGTGCCAGCGCTCTTCATATTGGCGCTTCAGCTCGGCGAGCTTCATAGCGAAAATTGGAAATTTCAAATACTATATGGAAATTGTAAAATCTAAACGTAATTTATGCTTTCAGTATTGTGGCGGAATGTGACTTAAAGCTGACGGATATAGGCAAGGCTGGCTTTATAGCACGCATCAAGGAGTTCGCCGCCTCACAGCCTCAGCTCGATCGTATGGCCAAGCGACACAAGCTGCCCATGGAACGGGTGAGTGGAATGCTTTAGATTGAGTTCGCAGGAGCGGGTTTTATCTCTTCCTCGCTTCCTCTTCCGAGCCTTGCCTGCTAGATACAAGCGAAGCAGCAACACAGTAGTAAACGAGATCTTGCTTGTTAGCCGCTCTCTGGGAGAGCCTCTCATTTTATCTCGCCGATTACAACCGGAACTCAAAGAATATATGGGTTGAGCCTAATTCACGAGCTAAGGATATTACTAACTAACTAAGTAGCTGATGGGTATAAGATGAAACAATCCTTTGTTCTTTTTATAGTCTAAGTCTCTTAATGTTACTTTTTGTTGAGCTTCGATCTTCAAATATCTTCAACATTATGATTACCCTTCTTATGTTGTTTCAGTTGGAATTCCTGCTGATTGCCCTGCAACGCGAACTGCTGCAAGATTATCGTGCTGATCTGGACAAGCGGCCGCTTTTTAAGCAGGGCCTGACACGGCTGGATGAGCTCAGCATGGGCGATGTGGTGACCGGTGAGTAAAGCCTTTAATGGATTTCCTCTGAGCACGCCACTTAACCGTCTGGCTTCGAACCTAGGTGCGGTGACTAACGTGACCCAGTTCGGAGCCTTCGTGGACGTCGGTGTGGAGCGCGATGGGCTGATACACAAGAGCCACATGAACAACAGTGAGCTGAGCATCGGCGATCGCATTGTGGCATCGGTGGTGAAGGTGGACTTGCAGCGACGCCAGCTGGGCCTGCGGCTGGAGAACATGCTGGTGGAGACGGACACGTCGTTCACCTTCAAGGCGGAGAAGTAAAGACAAACGCCAGGGACTTGATGCTTTTGGAAGTATTTAATGAGTCATATCGTAATTGTTTGGTTGCTCACAGGAGCATTCATATATATACTATATCATATATGTATATGTGTATATGCATACATAGTATAACGGCTTTCCTAAATTTACTCAAAGCTTATCTGTTAGTAATAAATGTTCACATAAAAATCACCGTCTCTACGTCCTTCGCCACACAAATGTTGCCGAGTTCTCTTAAATGAATGCGTGCGTGAATTACCAAAGGGGTATTTATTGCTTTAAAACTAAGTGTGATGCCCTCGAAAGCCAGTTTAAAAAATGTTTGACTAAACAAATATACAATATGCATACATTTAGGCGCTTGGCTTGCTTTCGCTTCCTTCTCCTCACTCAACTCCACGTCAGTTAGTTTGTTTCTTGTTTCGAATTTATTGCCGTTTCAGTAGAATTGTTAAAAATAATTATAAACAATGTTATAGAATCTGCATTTACATAATTACACAATACAATATAATATTATAATATATTCAAAAATATATATGTATGTATATGGGGTATTTAAGTTTATTATTTCCTCCCTGCTCCTCTGCTTCTGCGATATCAATTTCATATTCTAGCTACATGGACATGTCGCGTAATCAACCGATAGTTGTTTCGTATAAATAAATATGTGTTGCCCGTACATAATGTGGGGGAAAGTGCGTGCCTACACACACAGTAATGTAATGTATCGCAAAAGTCCAATAAACAAGTCGTACGCACGTAAAGCATATCAAATGGTATGGTAATAATTGCTTAGGGTAATGCTAATGCTCTTTCTCGTCCTCGCTGCCGACGGATCTCCTCCGTCTTCTTCTGCGTCGCGTAGAGATATTCAATAATTTATAATTTTTATTTTTATCATTTATAATGATAGCATAGGTAATGATGTAAGTATTGTTTATCAACTCTTGTAATAATAAGTCTATGTGTGTGTATAAGCAGTTTTCGTTCTCGTTCATAAACAGCCATCCAGCAGAGTCCTCTTGGCGAGGAAAGTATGAATTAAATCGAGCAGATTGCAAGTACAGATGAAACCGATATCATCGTCATTCAAGCGAGAATTCGAGATTGAATTTGAGAAGATCCTCCTGCCAAATATCCTCTGATGAACGACCTTCCGAAGAACCTCCCTCGTACACGTATCGAACTCTCGATTACAATTAATTATCGTGTGTTTGTTGGTAGTCTAATTATCTCAAATGATCGCTCCTTAACTCGCGACGGTTAAAGTTTAAGTTAAAGTAATTCAAAAGTGCACAGATTCCGAATTTCTTCAGTGGCAGACACGGCACAGCCGCAACGCTTGAGTGTACAGTGTGTGTTCTATGGTTGTGCTCCCCTGGAGTTGCATGTGGTGGTGTTTGTGGTGCTGAGAATGTGAGTGTGTGGATGTGATGCTCCCGGCGGAGGAGGCAGCGTGTGGCATTTCGGAGTATTCTATTCAGATTCGTTCGTGTGGCAGCAGTGCCTGCCGCCTGCTCCTGCTTCGCTGGAGGGAAGACAGAAAAAGAGAGTTACATGCTTGGCAATGGCAATCGGGGATGGCTGGGATCTGGACTTACCGGTGGCCAGGATGCGCAGGATGCGGATGTGTGGGAGGTTTTTGTGTGTGTGTGTTTGTTGTGGGCGGTATGCGAGTTGGAAATGATCGAAATCAAGAGCGAAACGAAACGAAATTATTTCTTTTTCTTCTCTTTTCTGCAAGTGTAGAAAACGAACGATAAAAGTAAGCGGAATTAGCAATTGTGATTCGATGGGTGAAGATCGTATATATAGGTTCGCACTAAGCCAAGCTGGACACTGAAGAGATAACGATAAACATTGGGGATTCGGCATTAGCCTGCTCACATTCAAGGCACAGGTACGGGTACGGGTCGGGGGCATTTACAGGGAGAGCCACCTCTCTTGTAGCGATCGCTAGCCTCCGGCGTGTGCTTCGTGTGCTGTGACTGTTGTGGCTGTTGCTGTTGCGGCTACGTAAATCTGGGCTAGAGTCTAAGTTGGCTAATGGCTTTTCGAATAGAGCAAGTGCCGCCAGAGGGGGCTGCTACAGCAGCAGCAGAAGACATCGAGCCATCTGTAAGATTGAAGAATTCTTCCATTTGGGTTTTGCTTTTGAACTTGAACGTGAGTTTGAACAGAATTGAACGGGGTAACAAGTAACAGCAACTGGTTTTTGGGTCCACCTGGGGTCGGTCGCCGGGACAGCATGAGTTCCCTTATGGTGTACGGTGACGGGTGTGTATGTGCTCTTAACCATCGGTTAGTTAGTGTTCGTGATCGGGTGTGTGTTCGATGGGTGGTGTTCGATGAGTCCAGGCCTTTATCGTACAAGCTTAATTGATATTCTCTGCTCTGGGTGTGTGTGTGTGCGAGTGTGGATTTGTAAAAATCGTTTATAAGCCTTGTGGTAGGTGAGAATGTGGCTTGTATATTTATATTTCGAATGCTTTTAGCTTAGGTTTAAACGCTTAACGTCTGCTACTAATAATGAACCACATTTCGTGTTTTTCTACATATTTCTTCGTTCAATTTCAATGTCGTTTATAAATATATATATATACTTATTCGATTTGTAACGCCAAAACTTCGATCAGCTACAAGTGCTACAAAAAACAGTTTGTTTAAAGTTCTATAGTTCTATTCCTTGAATCGAAAGCCTTCGCCTCGTTCGTTGCTAAGTTCCTAATTATCATTTACGAATTGTTCAGTGAGTTTTCACAGCATGTTGTGTGGTTGTGGTTGGTTGCTTCCAAAATAAAACCATTGTATTCACATAAGAACTAATTACATTAGGGGTCGGTCTGGTCTTCTCGTCTCCTCGCTTGGTTTTAATTGCCTACGCGCAACACTTTAGTCTGGATTTCAGTTATTATCGTAGTTAAAACTATTCAAAATAAGGCTTGTACTTCTGCTGTGGGGCTGTGAGTTGGAAAAGGCAAAACGAAAAGTAGAAACAACAACGCACACGAAATATATATATTTACACAGAGAGAGAGATTAGAAAATACATTAGATGATTAAAGTGGTAACAGCACAGTAATGCCAGCAACACAACAAAACACAGCAGGTCACCGAGTCCCGGAAGAGCCTGTGCCAACCCACATTGGTCGACACCGAGATCCGGGGAGCTCTGCGGAACGAACAACACAGGATTAAGGGGGTCTCGGGAAGCACACGCAACACAAAAACAATGAAAGCGAAGGAAAAACAGGCAACAAAAAAAAAAAAAAAGAAGGGACACAAGTCGAACAGAACAGAAAGAGCCAATCGGAGAGATCGCTTAAACCACACAAGCTGAGAAAACTCCCATTACACGTCAGCCAATGTCCTGCTGCACATTGCCCGAGGACGAGGAGCTGCTGCTGCTGCCGCTTGGGCGTTGCTGATGACTGTACCTGTTCGTTGGCGGTGCCTGCTGCTGCTGCGACTGCGACTGCTCCTTCGGCTGCTGCAGGTTAATACTTTGCGGCATGGAGGGCGGGCATGCGGTGGTGTTGCCCACTGGGAATGTGTCGGCCTCTTCGTCGAGCGCCGCCGCCTGTGCCGGCTGTTGAGCCTGCAGCTCCAGCTGTTGCTGGTCCGCCAGCAGCTTGGCGCTCAGTATGCTCACATAGGTGCGGTAGCGACGGATCTGCAAGATACACAAGGTTGCAGGTAAAATTGTCACAATAGAAAGCTCGAAGAAATGGGCCAGACCTCGTACTGCAAGTAGCTCTCCTTTTCTTTGTAGTTCTGCAGAGGCAGTCCCTTGCTGGGAATCGGACCCTTCTTGTGCTCGTTCAGCTCCTGCTCCAGCTGGGCCAGCTGCAGCTCATGCGACTCCAATTGCTCCTTCTGCAACACGAATGAATGCGTCATGAGTAAACAATCTGAGGAAAAAGAACCTTTCTCTTCTACCCACCAGCATCAGCTTGGACTGTTTGCTGGGCAGAAGCGGGCGCTGGAACCTCTTTTGGCTGCCCACGCCGCCCTCGAGTGGTGGCGCCGAAATGGCGGCGCACACATAATTGATCGTCTCCACCCACGACTGGAGCTCCTTGGAATCGCTGGTCTGGAACAGATACTCGGCCTGATCGGCCGTCTGCAGACGGAACACATGTTGCTTCTTGGTATAGTCGTTGGCCTTGGTGGCCAGTGCGTGATGTATGCGTATTGCATTGTGCAGATTGTCGGACATCTGTGAGCATTAAGGATATTAATATAGTATTGTATAATCTACGCCATCCCACGCCTTCGACTCACTTGACTCTTGCGAAAACCGTGCTCATCCTTGTGCAGATACAGCACAAGATCACGCAGCGTGCAGTAGAACATCTTCCAGGAGCGTTTGCCGAAGGGAGCTGCAAACAAGAAGAGAATAATCGCATGAGAACCTTCCCTAGCCCAAATGAATGTAAGTTAGAATTTACTTTTCTTGGAGCTGCTGTCGTAGCAGCATTTACGCATCACATAGCCCTTTTTGTACTCCACAGCCGTGGCCAGTTCGGGTGGATCGAGGAAGGGATTCTGTCCCACATTGCCCAGAGCACTGTTGTTGGCCCTCTGCTGTTGCTGCAGATCGGCCGCCTCTTCGTCTCTGAAAGAGTAAATTATGATTAAGACCTATGGGGATAAACCATTCATTTCCCACTTACAGCGCCCATTCCAGCGGCTTGGTTTTAATGGCCTGGTATAGAAACTTGAGCACATCCTTGGGAAAGTTCTCGCCATCGTTTAGATCAGCCAGGTTGTCGACAAACTCCGCACAGCTCATCTTGCGATTGATGTTGGCGCCGTGCAGATCCGTATTCAGCAGCATTATGGCACAGGTTAGCGTGTGCACGGCGTCCTGCGAGTTGAAGGTGCCCGGATTGCAGTCGAGGAAGCGTTTGGAGAAGTGCACCAGCACCCGTTCCCGTTCCTGTGTCTCGCCGGACAGCGAGAATTGTTGCAGGAACTCGCGCAGCGATTGGTCCAGTGACTTTTTCTCGAAGGTAAAGTACTTCAGATACTCATCGGCCACAGCCCGACTGAAGTCGTTGCTAAGGAAAGGAAAGAAGAAGGTAGGATAAGAAAGGTTATGGGATTAATGGAAGCTGAGGTGTACTCACTTTTTGCTGAGGTGTCGGGACACGTCGCTTTTCTTGAAACCGTCGAGGGAGTGCAGTCGTTTGGCCAACCGAATGGCCGAGGGCATGTCCACGGCCTTGGGCGAGTAGTGGTACGAGTGCAGCGACTCCACATCACTGCCATCGTCGGAGATGGGCGGTGAGCCGTCCCGCAGACCAATGGCCGATATAGCAGCCAGCTGTTCGTCTGTCATCGTGACCACATCCTCCTCGGAGCGGCCGTTGTTGCCGCTGCTACTGCTGTTGTTGCTGCTGTCCAGGCCGCGCACTTGGATGACCACCTTGTGCTCGGACTGCTCCCGGTCACGATCCCTCTCCCGCTCCCTCTCGCGCTGCTGTTGCTGCTGGGCACGCAGCTGCTGCTTGAGCTGCTGGCGCTGCAGCGCGGCCGCGTCCGAAACGAGAATGGTGGAGTCCGAGTCACTGGGATCGCTAAGTACCATGCCGCCTAGAATATCGCGAGAACTCAATAAGTTATCGTCGTCTTGGTAGTCGGGACTAGATATATTCGAAATGGCCTCTGAGACGCTCTGATCGTTGTTGCCGCCACCACCACCGTTTACACCACCACCACCATTGCTACCGTTGCCGCCACCACCGCCGCCGCCTGGGCAGCTGAGCAGACCGGGTATCCCGCTGGACGGCTGCACGGCCTGACCGGCCTGCTCCCGCTGCTGTTGCTGCTGCGCGGCCGTGGGACCATTGCTGCTGCTACCCAGGCCCAGTGCGCCCTTGGAGCCCGACGAGGACATCACCGACGAGGACACCGACGTGGGCGAGGCCGGACTGCCCACAGCCGAGTGCTGGGGCGACGAACTAATGGAACTTGAATGTGAATTTGAATGCGATTGCTGACCGTAGAATGCCTGCTGCTGCTGCTGCTGTTGTTGCTGCTGTTGCTGCAGTTGCTGCTGCTGCTGAAGATGCTGCTGGTGCTGTTGCTGGAGCTGCTGCTGGTGCTGCTGGAACTGCGCCTCCTGCTGCTGCTGCTGTCGCTGTAGGGCCGCCAGTTGGTGAGGCGCCAGTGGCGCATTATAGGTCCACACGATCCGATCGCGATCCGATGCCTAGGATGGGCAACAAACCAGGGATTAGTAAGAACAGAAATAGCAAAATGGTCAGTTATTAAATATATATTATATGCTCTATGGATTTTATGTCAGATCTCGAATTTCCATCGGCCGGCCGCTGCCCAATCTCCCAGGGCAGGGGCGAGTCCTAACAAGCCGAGTGAGTCGGAAGCTTTCGGTGGCGGTGTCTGTTGTGAGTGTTGGATACTCTCGAGGTGTGTTGTTCGAGTGTGTGGTGTAGTGTAAGTTCGACAAGCGTTAGTGTGGCGAGGTATTCTTGCTCTCTTCTACATACAAAACTCTTTCCAAGCGCAGGCACAAATCAAAAGTAGCAAAAATCGGAACGGAATCGAAACGAAAAAGTCACATTAATCAGAGCATGCCAACTATGCGGATGGCAACCTTTTTGCATAAGATATAGTTTAGTTTGCTGCTGCAGTTCATCGTCCTGGGCGCAGTGGCTGCCGTCGCACAAGTCGCTGAGGATTCGCTGCTGTCGCTGCCGCCGCCGCCGCAGTTGTTGTTGTCGCCGGCCTTGCTGCTGCTGCTGTTTCTGCCGCTGCTGCTGCGGTTGTTGTTCCGCTCACTCTCGTTGTTGTTGGAGGCCAGGGACGACGATGATGAGGAGTTGTTTACAATTACAGTGGCCATCGACTAGAAAGCTCACGGGGACAATAAATTGCGCATATCAAATCGATTCGAGAAGAGTAGCCAAGAGTAGGAAACAAGAGAATGGAGAACGGAGAACGTAGAACGTAGAACAGAGAACGGAGAATGTAGAACGTAGAACAGAGAACGGAGAAACGAGAAAACGAAAAGAAGAAAGAAACACGAAACCAGAGAGTAAGATAGACAGAGAGTAACATAGTTTAGTAGTAAGTAAGTATAAGTAATTAAGTAAGTGGAAAAGTTAAAAGTAACAAGTGAACAGGAAAAACGGTGGCTCTAGGTCTAGATCTAGGTCTAGGTTTAAGGATGTGGATGGATGACATGGCTTATAGAACAATGCATTATCTAACACACACATAACACACATAACATGGACGTGGGGACAACAGACTACAGTAACCAACAGTTAACGAAAACCGAAACTCTACGATACACAACGGGAGCGGGAAACTCATTAACTACGAGTCTTGGGGGGTGTCAAGTGTTCTGGGGGAGATCTGGCGGGAAATTCGACGCTGTCTAGCCCAACTGGCTCTAGCTATCCATCGTGGCGGTCTACCCTGCGAAGGGAAATGCTCCTAAACAACAGCGGCGCCTCACCTGCGAGTCCTCGGAGTCTTGGCGCGTGTCCAGCAGCGTGTTCAGCGAACTATTCACATCCTCATCGATGTCGATGGGTATCACGGCGGCGATGCCTTCGCGCTGGATCTGCTGCAGGTGGTCCTCGGACTTGCTGGTGCGGAAACCGGCGGCATCACACTTCCGCACCACATGCCCGTTATGCCGGCGCACCACCACTGCTCCGGCACCGGCGCCTGCGCCACTGCCCGACTCCTGCCCGGCCAGGGAACTGGGCTCCGGACTGGTGGGCACCGAATTGGCCGTCTCCTTGTCGATCAGCGGCGTTGACAACGAGATGGGGGAGGTTGGCACTGAGAAGGAGGTCTCGTCCAGGCCCAGGCCGCCCGCCTCGCTCTTGACCGTCGTCGACGATGATCCCGATCCGGAGCGTCCGGCACAGTCGACGGCATCCCGATTCCGCTGCTGCTGTCGCGTGGCGGTTCGCTGTTTGAGGGCGCGTAATCTCTGCTTGGCTGAACCGGAGCCCAGCGAGTTGGTCGAGTAATCCTCGTCGCCGGCATCGTTCTCCTCATCGTCGTAGGCGTCATCATCGTCGTCGTCGTCCACCAGACACTGCCGATCGCTATCATCCTCGTCGCCGCGCCCCTGTCCGCTCTGATAGGTTTCGATGTTGGTGATGTCGTAGTGCGTCTGGTCCTCCTCCCGCTCCTCCACCTCCTCCTGCTCCTCCAGCTCATCCTCGTTTTGGTAGTACTCGTAGCGTTGCTGTTGCTGATGCTGGCGATATCGCTGCTGTTGCTGCTGGCGCTGCCGCTGCTGCCGGTTGTCTCCGTCCTGGCCGTACTCCACAGCCTCCTCGTCCCGCTCCAGCTCCTCGCACATCAGCAGCGTGTCGTTGGTCAGCGAGTCCTTCCGGTTGTAGCTATTGTTGATGCTGTCCCGCTGCTGTTGCTGCTGGTGCGGCTCAGGCAGCTGCTGCTGCTGTTGCTTCCGCAACACCTTGGCCTCGCGCTTCACCGAATCCGAGCTGGTGTTGGTGGGCGAATCCACCGAAGAGGAGGACGTGGGCGATGATTCGCCGGAAGCACGCGGTGCAAGAGCGCCGTTGAGACGCGAGTTAACCAGACGGCTGGGCGAATCCCGGAGACTGTCCACCTGGAAGAGAAGATGGTTTAATTAAGGGCACAAAGCGTGGATGTTCATCCCACTCACCTTCTTGGCCTGGGCGGGCAGGAGATTGCTGGTCTGCGGTGTCCGGGACAGGTTGAGGATCAGGTCGCCGGTCATCATGTAAGCCTCAAAGCGTGGCGCCTTCGCCGGCTGAGGTGGCGCCGAGTTGGGTTCCGGCTCCCGTTCCTGCTCCCTTTCCGCGGAGAATCGCTGCCGGGCAACCGGACTGCCGCTATAGCTGTTCGAATGCTGCAGCGACTGCGGCGGCAGCTGGGCGGAGTGCCCGATCCCGTTACCGTTTCCGTTCCCGTTCGCTGCCTTCGTCGGGATCTGGGAGGGGCGTGGCCGCTTGTTCTGCGGCGAATGGAGCAAGGGCACGGGCTTGGGAGCTGGGCACTTGAGCGCCTGTGGAATGCGTGAGGGGCGGAAGGTGGGCGAGGTGGCCTCCCCTCCTCCGGTGGGCGATGCCGGTCCAACTATACCCGTGTTGCTGCTGGTCGTCGAGGTGGTGATGCTCGTCTCCACCACCTTGATCTTGGTGGAGCTGGCCGAAGAGTTGCGGCTATGGGTGAGCGTGTGCGAGGCGGTGGTCGTGGTGGTGGTGTTGGATCCACTCGCCAGCAGGGGCGACGAGCTCTGGCGCAGCGAGGGCAAGTGCGTGGGCGACTTGTAGCGTAGACCGCTCTGCGTGGACGTGGGCGTGGTGGCCGCTCCCTTAACGCCGGCGGCGGGACGATGGTTGGGCGAGGAGTGAGGGCTGCTACTGCTGTGGTAGTCGTAGATGTTGGGCGACTCAATGTCCACATAGTGCGGACTCTGGGTATTGGCCAGCTGCTCTTTGATTCGGGCCTTGAGCTTGGGATCTGTGGGCGGGAAGGAATCATACTTGTATTAGTCAGGTTCTCCGGTTTATCTAAGGCAAGGAATGCAGGCTGATCAAATTTGGCTACGATTCTAGGCTTTTATAGTATTAACAGCCTTTAATTACTATTCTTATTATTAATTTGTATTATCATTACATGAAAAATGTGCTTCTAAGATAAACATAGCCATGAATAAGGAATTAGACGGCCTTCTAATCAAATAAGATATAAAATAATTGTTTTCTGAAGTGAATTCTTTCTAAGATTGTAGATTTATTATTTAAAAATGTATTATATTGAATTTATTTGATTGAAACCCTATACATGATGGAATTTAAATCCTCATACGTTAAAATAAAGACAGACATTCGCTGAATCCATCAGTGATTCAGTTTATTTCAGTTCGATTCGGTTTGGTTCGGTTCTGTTGGGTTTGCTTCGGTTCTGTTGGGTTTGCTTCAGAACAGGTTTGCATCCTTGAGTTGCCAAACGCATTTCCACCTACCTCGCTTCAGCTCCAAGGTCACCAGCTGTTCCGACAGGCGCAGGCATTTGAGAACTGTATCAGAAATGTGTGTTTTTAGTTGAGTAATTAATGCTTTCTCCGAATAATCCTCACTCGACCGAACTCACCTTCCTTCGTTGTGTAGCGATGGACATCCGTGCCGTTGACTTTGAGGATGACATCCCCGGCCTCAACCTGCAAAGATACAAGAGTTTCCATAAGATTAAGTGGGCTAATCACTGGCAGAGGCAGAGAGTACGGTGCGGGATGGGTTGGGATGGCTGGGATGGCTGGGAGGGTAGGTATATTATATTGACGAGAAAAGCCTATTGATTTTCCTTCGACCCGCGCTGCTTTTGTTATTATTATTCGCATGTTAGCCGAAACCCCGGCTGTCGGCACTTGTAAACTATTTTTAATTTTCTTCTCGATGGGCCTTCGCAACGCGTGGAAAAGCGGCAGGGCAAGCGGCGGCGAAGAGCATGAAATCACAACGTGGGACGACATTGGCGCCTTATTTACTTGCTGACGTACAACGGACGAGCCAACGGAGCGGAGCTCTCGGTGTCCGGGGCTGGTACGCGAGTGGTACGTGGAGCCTTCACCTCCGTATAGCGACAGCGGAGGCTCTCATAGATTATTCAATAAATATGCTAGGCATTATTAGTCCCAGGGATCCCGTCCAAAATAACGCGACACGCGCCAGTCATTCTTGTTTCTGGCTTCATGCAAAATGCACACGGAACAGAGCAAATTACTTTTATATACTTTTTATTGCATAATTAGTTTGACAGGCTTCCCCGACTTGGCTTTTATTATTTATGCTATGCCGCCCCGTTGGCGGAGGAGGAGGAGAGGCAGGAAGTTGTGTGCGCCTCCTTGCGAGACACTTGACGCGGATTGCGGCGGACAATTAAAACTAAAAGTCGCACTAATTCATGCTCTCCCAATGCGCGGCTCGTGGGGCATGGTTATGCCCTGCTGCACGAAAGCAGTCTGCACAAAAAGAGAGCCAGAAATGGGGCTGGGAGAGAGATCCGCCCGACCAGAGAACTTTGCAGCCGAGAAGTGAGACATGAGTTTGCTCCCCTGGCAAGTGCAATATATGCTGCTGTTGCTGCTGTGGCTGCGGGCGGCAATGCAATTCAATTAAAAACTGCGCTTAAATTAATTGTGCCACCAAAAATGGTTGCCTGTAATATATACATACATAACCCAAAGGGGCTGAGGCCGAAGAAGGGGTGTGGGAAGTGCAATTTCTAGGCGAAAAGAAAGTCCGTAATGCAAATTTGATGTTTTCCCCTGTGGCAACACGACAAAGGCACCATCACGGCCTTCCTTCCCCCTTCTGGCCAGCCACGTTGGAAACATGTTCGCCGCCTTTGATAACAAGCCGCGATTAATGGCTTACGGCGAGGAGGAAGCTCTCTGGGATTCGGTTAGGCACTTTGCCCACACACAACTACACACAGCTGGGAGTAGCAGGTGCATACACGCATGCGAAAAAATTGCTTTTGCATTTCACTTTCACGCTCCGAAGGGGAGCAGCGAACGATAACTAAGAGATACGCCTACAGTGGAGCATTCACAGTGCCACCTTTTTCCGTGCTTCATACAGGAAATATTGAATATAATTAAACATATATTAGTAAATATCTCCGTTTTTAAAACCCTTATTTAGGCATACTTTGCTGTAATTATTCCCTTTTTTAATACTATCAAAAGTCACTCCAAAATACAGATTAATTCAAGAGACCTGCATAATTTTATGAAATAAATTGCCTTCGAGGATCTGACAAGTAAAGTACTTGTACTTGAAATCCCAGGAAGAACGTGTTGTGGTCGTTAGACACGATTGCTTTCCAATTAAGCTCGAGTTAGGAAAAATTCGTCTCAGGGAAGTTCGACTGTATACTGGAATTGAGATACGGGGGACCCCTGGGGGCCAAAGTTGTTAAGCCAGGCAGGCAGTCAAGCTAGTCGAGAAACCAGCAACCAGCAACCAGCAGGCTGCACAGTTAAGAGTTAAATCAATCAGTTACACTCGGCTGCCGCTCGTTGCACACCCCGACGACCCGACTTTCCTGGGCGCCCTCTTCTCTCCTTCTCCGGTGCAACGGTGGCCGCTCAAATTGAAATTGGTCTGAATTGATTTGTTTTCACATCCAACGACACATCCAATGACAATCGGGGAGAGTCTTCCTGCATTCAGTTGGCAGCCACTCTTCTCTGCTATCTGCAATGTCATCGGCATGCCCCTATTCCAGAAAATAACAAAGTCAACTACTGGGGGTGTGTTGAAGATACGAGGCACAAGTGGATAAGCCGCTCTGTCGAGGGGGAATAACGACCCATCTACGTGTTTTGAGGGCTACAAAATTAGATCTCCTGGTTGAAGAATTACGAAAATAGAAGGATTATACAGACTTTGCTGCTTTTCTGGAATTTAGCTAACTTTTCTCAAGTCGGTATTAACTATTTAAAAGGGTATAAACTGGAGACTACTTTGTCTTTACAAATATTATTTATTATTGTTATTATTGTTGAGGTTACAGCTCTTGAAACAGGGTTCACAGAACTGTCAAGGGAATCTTGTGTTTGCTCCAGAACCATTGTCTTCAGCCTTTCAAGAACATCTTATCGATATTTCCCAATGGCAAGTACTTATTAAATAAAGACTGATAATGTGAGAACTAAATTACCTAGATGTGTCCAATAGATATCCATGCTATTTAGCATTCACCTCACAATTCGGCTTTCAATTATCGAGTACTTGAAGCCGCAATTAATGCCAAGTGAACAATGGTTTTTTGTTTTGTTTGTTTTTTTTTCGGGGGTCTCTCTCTCTCCTTCGTGCATTTATAATCGAGTTTGCTTGTGTATGTTTTGATTTTGTGTTCAATGACGCTTTATTGACACGAACTAAACCAATATCAATTAACAATAGCAACAACCGAACCGCACAGCCGAGTGGGCGGTAAACAAGGCGACTGATTGATTGTGTTAGTGGCGACGACGACGACGACGACGACCTAGTCAAGTACGGTTCCGTTCCGGGCACTACCTTCACCGTTATACGCCGTACAGAGGAGTTTTTATTTGGATGTGGATAGTCTATTGCCGCAAAGTCGTTGACAGACGTTGCAGTAATAGGAAAACCCACTAACCTCCTTTTCGCCGGAGCGGCGTTGAGCCCAGAAAATCAATGTTGGGGCAGGCAGGCAGATAGAAGCCTCCACGTGGGCGTCGCTATTGACGCACACAACGCTGGAAATGTTGAGGGTCGTTGTCGTGGACTGACAAGTGGCTGGAGGGGCTAGCCGTAACGTAAGGGTGCGGGCCTGAGACAGACACCTGGGACTGGGACTTGTGGCTCACTCAATCCAACGGCTGTTATTGGACTAATGATTTTGCCACTTCTTTGGCTATTTGCATTCTACACGGTTTCGCTTTCGCGCCGCTTTGTTTACCAGTTCTGTGTCTTTCAGCACGGTATTTACGGACATCGAGTTTACACTGGACATCAATCACACGACCGCCTATTAAATGCATAAAATGGCTGTAGATTTACCTTTTTCCGTTTACCTTTCAGCAGAGAAATGCCAAATCTAACTTAATCTCGAACTAATCAATTCTTATTCCCTAAACTATAAATCAAGTATTGTTTATTCCTGCGAAATCGTTTCCCGAGACTCCCCTAGCAAGGCGAGGTTTTCCAATAGGGTTCTCATCTTGCTCAATGCGGAGACATCTCTTATCGTGTTTGATTAATAAATAAACACGGACCCTGGGACAAGCACAGATCAAATAAATAAAAGCACAGCAGCGGGCCAATACCACGCTTTGTCGCTCTGCTTTATTTATTTCAACGACCTTGCCGCAGCCATAGCCATTCATTGTGGATTTCCTTTCATATTTGCACCAAATAAAAAGGGGGAGCAACACAAATTAGCATGAATTGGTTTATTTCATTACCATGCTCCGGTGGGTGTTGTGTAATCGCGGGAATCGGAAGTCTCTGAACGGTCTGGGTCTGAATGGAGGCGAGCGATGTTATCGCTGCGCCGCTTAGCTAAATAATTCCGGTGATGCGAGGTGTTCCGAGGGCCTATTATGTTAATATGGTGTGAACTTGCAGGGCACTACTAGCTCGGGTGATTGAGTGATTCACACCCTGTCACCGGGCCCGGGAAGGAGGCAACTCAAGTGGGTCGGAAAAATAGGGGAATCGCCTTCTGAACCTTCTTAGAGGAGCTGTCTCTTATTTTCCCTCTGGATTCTGGGTCAGGTTTGCTTGCTAATTAAACCGCTTTTAATGTATTCCTCAGATTTTTTGTCCTACTTTTGGTAAAGACAAAGCCCGCAAATTGGTGTTAATATACTCTTTAGATGCTCTTATGGTTTATAACCATTTTTTTACGTCGCTTAACTGCTTGACATCGTAAATCTGAGTTTTGTCAGCTTATTCTATTAATTTGGATTACAAAACTAATTAAAAGAATATATGAATATACCACTGAGCTTTCTTATCTTGTGATTCATATTTATTCAATACCTCTCGGTTATCAATAATCGTATGCTTTGTCTCCCAGCTTTTCTTCTTAATTACATTTTGCACTCGTTTCGTCTTAAGTTTCAAGGCTGACTGTCGATTGCGTCACAGCTTTATTTTATTGAAAGCACCAAATCAATGATTCATTGGGCTACATTACGCCCCATAACTTTATGTTTTTGGCAATGGAAATATCCGAAAAATGTGTGCACTTTCTATGACTCTCACTCCGCCGGAAAATGGAAATAGCCGGGACGACGGTGCCGTGGAATTTACCACACTTGTGTAAGTGTCTGAGAGGCGCTCGTGCGGGATTTGCATTTGTTTAAAACGCGTAAAAATGACTTTGCAACAAGAACGAAAAGTAGAGCCACACCAACAACAAAAACAAATGTTTTCAAACTAAAACTTTTCACTTCTATTTGTGTGTGTGAGCTCTGGGCTTTTGGAAATGCACTGAGTGAAAAAATAGAAGCTGAATTCTACCATAAAAATGCATATAACTGAAAGCTGATTGTGGAATTTTAGATGAAACAGAAAGTCTTCATCTAAAGTATTTAATATTTACTCAGTAATAAATACATTCTTATAATTACTTATGTTTTAATCCTAATCTTCTGTACTAAAACTTTAACTTGGCAACGAAAAAGTGCTGTAATGGTGTTATGATACTGTATGAAAAAACTTCATTAATTAGAGCTTGACTTAGGATTTTATGTAAGTGCGAGCAAGACGACTATACGCACTTTCAATTTATGTACATAAATGTATTAATCT
>JAEIIF010031120.1:0-11888 GCA_018874455.1 Drosophila trapezifrons
GCAGTAGATGCACTGCTTTGGACAAGATGGGTCGCCTTTACCGACCTTGTTCTGCTTTGCTGACCTAACATTTTATCAAAGTTTTCAACCTTTTTATTAAAGTGAAACGGGTTACCCGTTTGGACTGCTTGTTTCGAAATGTGTACACTGCTTATGCACACCATTTTATACTGCTTTTTACACTGCTTTTACAACACCTTCAAAATGTTGCACTGCTTAGCATAGCATATATCCGCTATCTTTTGTCAGACTACACAAGCAGTTGAAGCGCGTTGTATTTCTGGTAATTCTTCAAGCAGTAGCTTTAATTATAATTATTTAATTAATTAAGCAGTTTTCAAATTAAATTTAGAGTTAAAAAAGACAAATTGTTCTTTTTTTCAAATATTGATTTTTTTAGTTATTTTTAAAAGGGTAAAATTAATTTTGTTTTAATTTATTTTTTCCCCATATTACATTTTTTGTGCTCATTTTTAAAAGGGTTAAAATAAATTTATTTTGAATTAAATAATTTTACTAAAAAAAAAGATAAATCAGAAAGAAATATTCAAATAAAAGATTTTATAGATTTTACAAATATAAACAAATTTAAATAATTTTTAAAAAGAAAGAAAAAAAACTTAAGCGACCCTGGATATGCCTCTTTGAGAATTTTGAGGGAAAAAACAATTGAATTTAGGATTACAAAAAACAAACCTACAAATACGCCTTACGTTTTACCCGACCCTGAGTTTGACCATAAAGGTTAAAAACTAAAAACTAGGGAAGAAATAATAATTTCTACATAAACATCCAGTCTTTCGGTTTGTTAGTTGTCATTATTTTATTTGTAGAAATATCACAAACCCAAAACAACCAACACAACACACACATATTAAATACTACGAAAATAAAAGAGGAAACATCCCAAACGACACTTAATAAAAAACCAACTGATATCTTGTTATTAAATAATACTACTTGACCCGCTGAAGTCGGTAGACGCGATCCACAATGAAGTCTTCACTTTCGGCCAAGAAGGAAACCGGTCACCGCAAGGCCAAGAAGGCAAACCCTCTGAAGTTTTACCCTACGGAACAGGTGCCGATCGCCACCAGGGACTATGGATTGATGTTTGCCACCAAGCAGGCCTTGACTCCGTTTCCCCGCGTTGATGTGGGCGTGGACGCCAACTTGCTCAAGGCCCGCCTATCGATGCGCCGCCAAATCGAGATCAAACGGATGTCAGGAGTTTTCCCTAAAGTAGAGGCTAGGTTCGGAAGTGCGACTACCATCAAAACTAATAGGGACGGCATTGTTGAGCACGGCTCTAAGGTTTGTTGGGAAAATATTTCACAAATACGCTCTTTCTCTCTCTCTCTCTCTCTCTCTTCCACGCTTTGCCCGCAATATACAAGCAAAGTAGCAACAACTAAAAATTATTTCATTAAATGAAATCAAATGATTTCATCAATAAATCCTTTATTATCACTCAGTTCAAGGTGCATCTTAAGCATGAAGACAAGACTATGTTGTCCCTCGGCACCCCGCATCCAACCAAAGGCGTGGCCCTGAATGCAAAGTCTCTGTCCAAGCGCCTCATCGATCTGAACGAGAAACTAAAGGAGCCTGACCCACCAATGGCGCCGAAGTCATCGCGGACGACAAAAAAAAAGAAAGTCCGGCTGATGGACACGGCGACTGTCACTACGGTCAACCGCATGTTTTCGTCGTTGGACTACGAACAGCTAAGCGAATTCAGTAATCGGGTTACCCAACTCGACTACAGTGTCTCGGACAGCCTGCTGAGCGTCGAGTCCATGAAGCACAACATGAACTTCGCAGAGCGACGCAAGGCATTCAACGAGGGCGAGTTCACCATCGCAAGGTACGGTAAGAAAATGAGTGACGTGATGATGGCGTCCACACCGCTTCAACACAAGGTTGTCGAGTCTGGCACGAACTTCGCCCAGAAAGCCAACGAGGAGATCGAGAAATATATCCTATCGCAGGGACTGATCAAGACCACGAACGACCAGCTGAAATGGACCCACGAATTCAACTGGGGATCGTCGAACGGCTCAACGGATTCCATGTTCTACCGACCACAAAGCATAGCAGACATTTATCGGGACATCAAGCAGAGAAAACAAGTACGTTCCCAGCACCACAACTTTGACCATTAGCGGGAATGTTGGAGAAGCCGATACCCTCCTCCTTCTGCATTCCGGCTAGTCGGTGAATCGTTGTAACATCGGGAGCTTGTATTTGCATAAATTATGGTCAACTAATTGCACTCAAGAAATTAATTTTCTAAAATAAAGATTTAAAACTTAATCGAAGTAAGACTAACCAAATTCTCATGCCAACTTTTAAAGCATTATATAACCGCAATTGACCTAATAGTTTGTGTATAAAAATCTATTTTCTTTCTAAGAAAACAGGCTGTTCCCCCTTTCAACTTCAACTTCAGCTACAACGAGTCCGCCGTTGCCGCGGCATGCAAAATATTTATCAATCAACATATGTGTGCGTCTGTTTTCGAAACAGGAAAACGAGACAACCCCATAGGGTAAGTCAACAGCGAAAACATTCACATAAAATGTCAAAAGTGCCATTGACATGGCCCATTTGGATGCTGCCTGGCCCTTTTCTCCACAAAAAACTTAAACAAAAAGCGAAAGGAGGGCAGACATGGGGGAAGTCGAGCTAATATATGGGAAAAACGTGACCTATGTTATCAGAAATTAAAAAACATACAGAACTTGACACTGGGAGAACTTTGCTTAGCTTAAATATGAAATACTTTCTTTAAATTTTGTTTTAAATTTGTGAATTCCATTTCAGAAAGCAAAACCACAATCTGTAAATCAACACGCTATCTAAATAAACGCAAACGGAAACCAAGCCGAAACGAAAACAACAACTTGTGCGTGCTGTTTGAAGAGTTTCCTCGTCTTACATCTACGAACCAAATGCCAAAAATACTTTAATATTTTAGCCCAAGAGACAGTAGAATGATTATTAAATTTCAATGATAGAAAAATATTTATGTACGGCATTAAGCAATATAAGTTTTAATTGAAATTCAAGTGGTTCGATTGATAAATATATTTTCAAGGGCCCAAAGATGTTTATTTTAAATGAACTTTGTCAATTAATTAATGATTCAAAGGGAAAAATCTAAAACCGCTAATTAAGTCTACTCCTTATTAAATTTTCCATAAAACAAATGCTTTAAATTCAACAAATGCTTTAGCATTCAGTAAATTGACTTTTAGCAGGACAAACACCCTTGATGAGCCCTTAGCCTCCAAGTTGTGCCACTCCTCTGCCAAGTCAACTTGACAACTAAGTTCCCCCTCATTTAAGCAGGGAACTCGAGCGTAATCCAAACAAACATTTGAAGACAATTCAACTTGCCGGCAATCAACAGCCACATCGCCCAGCCGCCTTGTCCTAGGTTAGGATGCGATCCCTTCAAGCTCCCGAAATAAAAACTATTACAAACAATTGAGTGGGCGCTAGCTTACCCGAACGACAGCTGATGGTGGCACTCCTGGTGGCTGCATCTCCTCGCTCCTTGCCGCCATTCGAAATTCGGGGGCCATTCCTCAGCTCCGTTAGCGAGAGCTCAATGGAATCCGCATGAGCTATCAAATTGTTTTTGGTCTGCAAGCAGAAAAAAAAGGGCAAAGGAATTTAAGAGCTCGGTTTGAAGGACAAATAGTATGTGCGTAGTGGATGCTGGAAGCAAACCTTTTCAATTTCGTTCATCATGAGGGGCGTGACCTTCGGCATCTGGTCGTTCTTGCCAATGGCGCCGACAATCACCTGTAAATCGTCGTGGCGCTCCTGTAAAATAAGAAGAGAAGTGGAATTGTTAATTTAATGCAGAGACGAAATTTCTTAAATTTATTAAAGGCCTATTTACATGTCAGTGTAGGCATTCTTGAAGTAAAGTCTAATGATAAATAATAAATCAATTCAAAAGTAATATACACAAGATGTTTTCTCCATTTAAATCAGGGGTGCCCAAAGTCCTGACTCGCGAGTCATGAAATTTCCCTGAGGGGAAATTTATATTTTGTGGACGAATATAAATCTTTCAAAGTAAAAAAGGTACTTTTATGCAATATAACAAAAATGTTTGCTATATGTTCTCATTTCCACTTGGTTATATTTCTTATTCGCACAAATGCAGAACAGACATGTCAATGTATTGTCTAGCAATCACTGACTTAAATGTATTCTTTAAATATTATATTGCTACCTAAATGTATATATAAAAGACAACAAAAAGGCCAACGTAAACCTTTTTTCTTAAATGAAAATACTAAACGCTTTAAAGTGCTCAGATAAAGTTACAAAACACCAATTGATGCAGCAAAACGAGAGAGAGTCCTCAAGGTGACCAATAAATTCCATTCTTTAAGCGGAAACGGAAACTGAACAAACACATACACACGAGAACACGCAAAATGGCCACCGTCACCGCTTGGGAGAAGGGCTGCAGCCAACGGCGATTGGAATTCAATTTCAACTGCAGTCATGCAGGGACCCGCTCTCACCGGAAAGAACAAAAGCAACTGGGCGGGATGAGGGTGTGTGTGTGTAAACGCTGCGTGTGTGTGTGTGTCCTACAACCTCTCGAACGGCGTTTGTCAACCAACAAAATTGCATTTAATGTCCGTCAATGTAGCGCGAACTGCAAACTGTTGCCCGGTGCAGTCAGTGGACGGTCCGGTTTCTGCCGCGGATTTTCCGTTTCGCGCCCAACTCAATTTTTCGCAAACTTGACAATCAATCAACGAGTCAACAACCAAAAAAAAAAATGGGCGCATCAAAGTATGAAAATATTTTAAGCACTGCAACAACCGCTGTCCCAAAGAGACGGTACGCGACTGATGAGGAGCAAACAAAAAAATAAATGAAAAATAAAAACAAAGGCCCAAAATTCGCCGGCAAAGAGAGGAATCCATAGTGATTTTGCCCCTCTTCCCAATTAGTTTCCCCCAGTTTCTCACTCTGTTTCTCTCTTCCGCCCCTCTCGGAAAACAAAATGTTTTCTATTTCAGATTTTTTGTTTTTAAGCATCGCTGGCGTTTGTCGCTACGCTCACGGGTGCCATAAAAAAATGAATAAATAAAATATAAAAATAAACAACAAATGACTGCAGTGATTAATGACTCTGTTGTCTAGGGATGGAACTTGTTGAAACTGTTAGATTTATCATATGTTGCAGTGTCACACCCACCAGCCATAAAATCTTTTTTCTCAAACTTTTTTGTATGTGCGAATATCTAAAAAAGTATATGCATATATGTGCCATCCTTTTTTTAAGTGTTGTTTGCTTGTGAGGGCGAGTATTTAAAGATGTTATTATTTTCGACTTCTGGAATAATTTCCACGTATAATACCGATTCAATAGGCATATTAATTTCAGTCTTTCAGTGTTTAGATAAAAACCTCATCAGCAGTTTGTCGCAGAATTCGTACTTGGGAATTTTAGGCACTCTCCTTGCAACCACTTTTGTGCTTTATGTTCGTAGGTATGTTTCTCTCATTTGTGCTTTGTTTCGTTAGAACTTTCACTTTTAAAATTTAAGCAAAAAATATTATACAAATATTTTAATAACATGAATTTCTAAATTTATCGTTCTATTCAAAATTCCCGTACTTAAATATTGTAGAAAAAACTGAAACATATTTAAAATTCGATTTCTATTCGAAATGACACTGCATTAAACTTTTTCATGTTTCTATCCATCATAAAAATTTGAAAATGATGTAGAAAATTTAATCAAACATGACAAGAAGCCACATTGCTCCATCCCTCTGAAGACAGACAGCATCATCAGGAAACTGCACCCGAACCAAGGAGAAATCTCTTAAAATCTCTCTTACTCCCATGATTGATCTCTCTTTTTTTTGACCCACTAAATATTGTGTTCACTTGTGAGTCCCTCACTCCTCACCGCCCTCCACTGCACACAGATGTGTAACTGTGTCAGATGTGTTTATTTTTGGGACTTCTAATGGGCCCCATTTAGCCATTGTGGCCAATGCATATATATATATATTGTATATATAGGAACCGAGATTCCCAAGGGGTCAATTAACTTGTGGCAAAAGAATCGGGTGAATATCGGCGATAGACTGAATAAATGACTAATTGCAGCCTTCAAATAGAATAATTTAATTGTAGTTTTGAGAAATTAAACTTTGCCATTCTGTCACCTCCAAATGTTGGCATTTTGCCAGACCTGGGGCCCACTTACGTTGATATCCTCCATGCGCTTCTCAAGATCACAGCTGGATTTTAGATCCACGGGCTTTTCTATCAGAACATTAATGCGGCGCAGTCCCTTTGTGACGAGCTCCTCGATGTTGACACTGTCCAATGGGGGAGCTGGGGCTCCACTTCCTGAGGTCTTGGATCTATAAGGAATGGCAGGAAAGTATCATATATGAAATAGAATTATGTGTGATTATTTTGCAGACTCTTACCTGGCTTGCTGTACTTCGCGGAACTGTTCTCGCAATATTATTTGTGTGCGCATCACCAGTCGGGATATACTTCCCTGCTTCCCGTGGGTCTCCAGTACCAGAGAGTCTCCTTGGGAAATTAAAGTGGCGGCATCCGGAGCAATCAGCAGCCGAAGATCCTCACTATTTATAATATATATTAATATTATAATATAAGATAATTTTTTTAAGGCATTAATTGGTTATAATCTTACGCCTCGCTCTCGTGACACTGTTCGATCTTGGCCTTGGTAAGCTTCAGCTTGTATATCATCTGCTTGGCCTGCTTATCGAACTCCCGGACACGATCGTCCAGGGTGTGCGGCTCCAGCTCACTGAGGGGACTCTTTAGCGTGACATTCGAGTTATCCGCTGGCGAAGGCATCGAGTCAAGGACCTTGCTCAAAAACGAGTTGGGCTTCTTGGTCGACGGCGTCTCAATACGACTCTGTGGGGAGGGGACATTTATTGAGTTATTTGAGTTAAGAACGACTCTTAAACATTAGTATAGATATTAATTGCTGCTGTTTATTAAACCAAAATTACCGTATCACTATCGGAGTCAATTGTTGGTGTCATTTCCATCGAGAAACGCGGTATATCCTCGTCGTCTGAAAAGACGAGAGGCTCAACATCGAAACCGGACTCTTTGTCGGGACTATAGAAACTATCGCGGCCGGGTGACTCCGGATCCAGGGCATCCAATTCTGGCTGCAGTTGCCGCCAGCGCTTCGGCTTGGAGACCGAGACCTGCTGTGTTCGAGGCGTATCTGGAGTTTTGGGTTCCTCTTCTTCGGAATCCCGGAGGATATCACGTTCGTTGGCTATCCTCTTGCGCTTTTCGTCAAAGGAGATGCGATGCTTCTCGACTCGCAGGAACGGAGTGCTCGTATTTCCCTCTACCGGACGGAGCAGATTCTCCTCTGGTTCCTCGTCATCATCCGAGACCCTGGGCAGTGGCGAGTCGTTGAGGGAATGCTTGCTCTTCGAGCGTCGCACCTCCTTGCCATCGCTATCGACTCGCGCTGAAGAGTCCGAATCCTCGGAGAGATCCACAATCTGTACAGTCTCCACATACTCGGGGACAAAGGGTTCCACGCTCTCCAGTATATTGACGGTGTCCACGATTTCGCCCTGTTGCGGTTCCAGGGCAATATTCTGCACCGACATCTTGTCGTTTTGGATATTCTTCACCTTGATCTCCACAACCTGGGCGGGAGACGACGGGGCCTTTCGTTTGGTTTTCGCCGGTTTGGGGGGCGGAGTTTTGGAGACTTTATCGGGATTCAGGGAAATCTGAGAGAACAGCGTACTAGACTCGGCCAGGCGGAATGTTTGAGGTGGCAGGACATCGGGCAGGACTTGGTCTCCACTTGGTGGATTCTCCACGGCCTTCGTTGGCGACTCTGAGGCGCTGGTGTTGGCCGATGAGGGGGATTCACCTGACTGGGGTGTCCTAGCGCGTCGCTGTCGCACTGTATCGCTGACAACGACTATTTCCGTGTCGTCATCATCCGCGATTGGAGACTTTTGCGGAGAGTTCGTGTGGCGTGCGGCCAGCGTTGTGGCTTCATTGAAACGCGTTTTCAACGCATCCTGCACAATAAACGCATAGTTTGGTATAAATTACAAGACACTACAAGCTCTCCTTCAAACTCTCCCAAACTAAATAAATGCATTTCTGAAAGCCCATGAAGCCTTAGCCAGGCGCGCCCCATGACAAGTTATATATGTGGGTATTTTTACATTTAGGTACAACTCTCCATTGAAAATAAGCAGTGGCCCTTGATTAGCGTTGGTTTGGTGGTGAGCGGTGGTTTAATTATATTTTGTTTTTTTTTGTGGTGGTGAGCGGTGGATTTTTTGGAAGGATTACGTTTCTATGTTGCTTTTGGGATACATGGTTTGGACATTGGACGCAGCCACAACCAATTGAACGCCACAACAACAACAATTAGAAGGGATTTGAGGTATAAAACTCTACACATTAAATATTGGAAGCGTGAGAATGACACCAAAGTTAGACCCCGTAGAGCTCTAGTGATACGGTGATTTTTGTTTTCTTTTTTTTTTGAGTATTTATAATTATGGTTTATTCTTTAGCTGGGGTGATATGGTAGATTTGACGGTTTGGCATTTACCAACACTGGTAAATGTGGTTCGTTCTTGATTAGCTTTTGGTGGAAACATTTGTTTAATGGTTTATGAAATTAGCAAAATAAATACAATTATGAAGGTTGAGTAAAATAGTTATGTATATTTACAGGCAGATTATAGAGTAGTAGCGATTTATAATGAGAAGAGTAATTAGATTAATGTTTAATGAGTTTTAGGATGGTGTCTTGAAAGGCCTAAACTAATATTTTGTAGTTATATTTGTTAAATGATAGTTAAAGCGTTGCATAATATCCTAAATTTGGCCCGTAACGTATAAAAGGTGTTATTTCTGACTCAATAAGTAGCAGTGCTAGCCAGGCAGCCTTTGTAAGAGTAAGAAATAGAACAAAGTGGCTAGATATGAGAAAGAAAATAGCTAATATTTTATGTGCCTTTTAATTTCATCCACAATGCCTTGGGTAAAGGGTATCTCACAGTCAGTCACACTCGACTGTAGCTTCCTACTTTAAATAAATGGCATACAAAATAGCTATGAGTCAATACCTAGCTATTTAACTCAACAAAAAAGGCTAAATTTAGCCGCAAAATTATAAGTTTGCGTGTCAGGGCCTTGGGCATCCCTGCTATAAGGCATGTATTGAGAAGCAGCTTCAGGAGAGTCAAGCTAGCCGATTCCTAATTGAAAAATCTTACGGATTGGTCAATATTATATTTATCTGGAAATATCAGATATTTTACATGCCATATTAACGACTGCAACCTTACCTAACATATTTACGATATTATAAAAAATAAACTATACAATTTGTCTATTTCTATGGCTTTCAGTCTTTCTGGAAGATTAGGTAAACATTTAGTTTTTAGAACAAAGCTAAAAAATATATATAAATCTTAATTCCTAACAACATCTTTAACTCTTAAATTAAAAAAAAAAATTAAATAGGGCAAACGAAACTTACTTAAATCTGAAAAAACCCTTCAAACCCGAATCTCTCCCCTAAACTCATATTATATTTTGAAAAAGTATAATGCATATTTTAAAGCTCTTTAAATACTGCGTACAGAAATGTCATTCTGATTCCATTTCTTCTGCCATTGACAACGATTTAAATTTTACATCAGTTCGCTGCTCATGCTGATAAATCAAATGATGTCGAACCAATGATGTGAAACAGAAGGAGTAAAAGCAGAGTGAAAAGGAAACCCAATTCCATTTGCTTTGAGCCAGGCCAAGAGGTGTTCGAGTAGAATCTGCCAGCCCCAGGGGGATGAGATGAGGTGTGATGGGAGTCCGATGTGAAAGCGAAATGTGAGTTAAACAAATAAAGACACAAAAACCAAGGTGGAAAGGCAAAAAATGGAAGCCGATAAACACGGGACAAGCACAGAAAGAGAAAGAATGTTGCTTACATAATTTAATAGTGAGAGGGGAGGAGGGGAGAGAGGATGAGACAGAGCGGAAGACGAAGCTTTGCTTAATTAAGAGGATTTGTTTGGTTGGTGCGACTCACCACGACAATTGCAATTACTTGCTGCTGCAATTTCTCAATTTCCGGATTCGACGGCACATTTATCTCCTTCAGGTCATGCTCCATTGCCCTGCAATACGATTGGGCATTAGAAAGGCGAAAAAATAGATTAGGCGCTACACCATCCGGAAAATCTAAAGGCTTTCTTTTTTTACCATTCAATTAGACTTAAAAAAAAACCATAAATAATCAAGGAAATAAAGTATCCCTGTAGTTAAGCTTTGCGCCAAATTAATCAATTAGAATTAACAATTTTACAAAGCCCCAGATGGTGTAACCCTTAATTCTTTACACACTTTAAGGTCTCCAGGGATATGTTGTCTAGATTTTGCAGGGTGGCCTTCATCTCCCTCAGTCGCTTGATGATGTCCGCACTGGTCAGCTTGTGGTAAACGGCCTTCAAGCCGTCGATCCGCTGACGGGTGTCCACCATGCAGCTCTGGTCACAGGACTTGCTATACTCGTTGTACTGGGACTCGCACCTTCGCAGCACATCCTCGAACTCTAGGAGTATGGAATTCCGGTCGTGTACCTCCTGCGGCGACTCAAATCGACGGATGAGTGTGTCCGCCAAATCGAAGCACTCCTCCAGCTGCCTGGCCAACGTGAGCAGGCTCTCGAGGAACGCCTTCGACTGCGTAACATTCTCGCCGAGGGCATTGTACAGGTGCTTCAATGCATCGATCCGCTGACTTAGCTGTTTCGGCGATTTGGTGTACCTGTCCTCACACACCCTCCGTCCTGTTTTGATCGTGCTCTCGATCTCCGCCTTGATCTCCGACAGAGTTCGGTAAATTTGCTGTGGAATAAAAGGATAGAAATGTAGTTTGACTAAAACTTGAATAGCTTTTCTTAAATATTTACCAGGCACTTCTGGTACTGCGCCTGCACCGTACTGGGACCTGCGGATGCGACATCTAGAACCAAAGTGGAGCGCTCTACATTGCGAAGGTCACCGTAGGCCCGATTTAACCGGGATTCATAGGCAGGCTGGGGTGCGGAGCACTTGCTGAGCTTCGCCTGGCACGCCTTGAACCTGAGCTCCATCAGGTTGAGCTGCTCTTGGAGCCGATTGGCGGCACCGATCTTGCCATTTCTGGTGTGCTCGGCAATAAGTTCGGGGATTTCCTTGAAATTTTGCTCATTGGCTACGAATTCACGAGCCAAACGCTGTAAGAAAAAATAATAATATTAATTAGAGTCCATACTTCATTAACCAATTAAATATATAATTAACTGTAAAGATATATTCCCTCATGCCTACCTGGAAATCCTCCGGCAGATCCTCGATAGTCACATCGTTTTCCAGATGATCGCTGAGTATCTCATCCACCCGGGTCAGCCACGCCTCGAATTGCACGATGCACTTCTCGGACTGCTCCGCCTCGCTGACCTTCTGCTCGAGGAGCTCGGTGCGTTTCTTGGCCTGCTGCTGGAGCTGCGTCCACCGTTGCACAATGCCATCGATATCGCCCCGCATGGAGTCGGCCATGAATTCGTTGTCAATTAGCTCTGCGCCAATTTCCTGAATCTTCTCCAGCCATTCCTCAGAGTGCGAGCGAAGAACATTCTCCAGATCCTAGATTAAAGGGTTTTATAATATTTAACATTAATTTAAGACTCAAATCGAAAGCGTAATTGTATTTTCTGTATTAAATTGTAGCGCTTAATCGCTTTTAATGGTGTCATGACACAGGGCACAAGTTTTCATTAATTAGAGGCTTCATTAGAACC
>JAEIIF010031122.1:0-12365 GCA_018874455.1 Drosophila trapezifrons
CCAATTGACGGAGCGATATGCTCTTTAATATAATCAAAATCAAACTGAAGCTTATCCAACACGTCCAGCAAAGTGCTGACGCTAGCAAAAACAGCATAACTCACCACACAAGGCACCAATAGGAACCAGGCCCGGCCCCTAAGGATTTTTATGCTGAATTTGCACATAAACACTATATTCACCCAAGATTCGTATAGACTTAAATTTACTCATTAGTGTTAACTTATAAACTGTCTGCCTGTTTTTGTCTCAACTAGAACTTGAACCAGTTGGACGGTGGTTGGTGCATTGGGGAGGTCTGAAGACACAGCGACAGCCTCTGATGAATGCATTGGAGTAAAGCTAGCTATTTGGAGTCAAAACAATTACTGATTTTATTGGGGAAACTTAACTGTATTTATAGCTAAAAGGTATAACAGAATATGCTTATGTCAACAGAATTTCGTATAAAAGGAAATGTTGATTACTGTGTATTATTCATATATGCGGAAATGGGAACCTTGCCCAATGCGACTTCTGCATGTCAGCAGAATATGCACACGCGCTTGACCTGGTAACTGACGCTTATAGTTATTGTAAATAATTATTGCAATAACAATAATAAATTAATCCATTTTCCTCCCCAGAGCTTCGGTTGATAGATAAAGCCTTCTTATTCTCAGTCCCGGCACAACTGAACTGAATACTTCCACTCCGAGCAAGTTGACTTGGAACCTGCTGCAGAAAAACTAATAAAGATATCGCCCGATAAACTTGGATCTTAAATATTTACCTCAGAGTACCGGCAAACATTTTAAAGGCAACATTTCTTATCAAATCAAATCTAGGCCTAACCTAGATTCATAAAGTCCAATTTTATATGGACCCGTTGGGGCAGGTAATGGATGGAGTTTATTGTTAAATTGTTAAAGGCCTACCTACAGCTAAAAATGACTTAAAATATATAACGCTTAAATATCGAGGGCCATTCCATGACATGGACGTAGTCAGGAAAGTCGGCCACAAACTGGCGAGCCTCTGCATCTCTGGGAAAGTCCTGGCTTACGTAGTGACCCACCGAGGCGAGTTCCAGGGTGGGATCATCGAATTTCCCATCGGACCTCTGCAATATAAATCGGATTAATCGATTGTTTTACTCTCTATATCGGATTAAAACTCACAAACATGTCGATATGAAACGTCAGAGGAGTGTCATCTGTTCCATAGGAAAAGAAGACCTGGTAGGGTGGCTGAAACTCTTCCGGATCGTCCAGCATATCCCTCACAAAGGACCAGTCCTCCACCTTAGCCTCGCCCACTGGCTGGATGAACACGTTCATGTGCGGCGGTCCAGACAGCTGGAAATTGTATCGTGCTGTGGTTCCGGACTCTAGGACTGTCTTTCCCAAGAACTGGAGGGTCAGCTCTCCGGGAATTTCCACCTCGGATTCGCGAGGCAGCCACCCAGCCCACTGGCGCCATCGGCACCAACTGTAGTAGAAGCAGGGAATGCCGCACATCACGTACTTGTCGCAGTCATCGCTCACAGGCTGCAGGCCGGTCAGGTTGAGGCTGGAGTCCTGGAGCGGATTGAAGGCTCGCCTGTCCTGGTAGTCGAAGTAGTAGCCGGAATCGCTGTGACTCACAGAGCCATCGAACTCATGGAAAACGCGTCGAGTGTGCTATTAAAGATAACGGTGAGCTAAGCTAGAAATCACAATAAAGCGATAACCTACCAAGACGCTGGCTCGCATCACGTTGGTCTTGGCCCGATAGGGGAAGCCCACGCTGGAGACAGCGATCATGCAGAAGATGAAGGTGACCACTCCCAAGCCGAGGAGAATAAGCTTTGGCCAGCGGAACATGTTGATGAACTGAGCCTGTAAGGAACGCTTTGGAGGTAACTCTTAAATAAACACTCATAAGCAGATCTTACTGCATATCCCAGGGCAAAGAAGGTGCAAATAGCACAGAATAGGCCTATGATCAGATCGGGATTTGTGTTGTAACCATTCCTGCCCAACACCGGAAAGAATATCGTGAGGAACATGTAGAAGAGGTAGCAGAAGTAGCAGAACGGCAGCACTTGCAGGCACATCACAATCAGAGCCCAAAAGTAGCCTGGAATATATCATCGTCAAAGAGAGCTGTCAGATTATGGATTAGTACGCCACTTACCACGATCGTGCAACGTGCTCACTAGGTTAATCAGAAGAGCGCCTCCGTAGAAGATCATGGAAATCAGGCACAGGTACTGGGAACGGAGACCCATGGCTGTGAGGATGAGAGCGAGCAGGGCCTGGACCACCAAGTGGGCGTGCAGGCTCAGCTGGAGGTGGTAAGCGTGGCTTAACTTGTCCTGAAATATAGTCCTTGTATTAGGGATACAAATAGATGGCCAGATAACTCTTACATTGGGCATCAGGGTGTAGTACAGGGTCAGGGGAAGTACGAGACCGATGACGGCGGGACATATGTAGAGACCAAACACCAGCCAGTTGCTGGTGAAGTAGGTCAATGAGCGGTCCCCTGCATCGAAGAGCACTGCCATGAGCAGCGGCAGGCCCAGGCACAGCAAAAATCCAATCACATGCAGTCCCAGGATGATGAGAAACCAAATCGAGATCTGAGGAAGCGTCACCTTCTCCGACTGACGCGACATGCGCCACAGGGAACAGCCCACCAGAACGAGACTGATGACTCCAATAAGGCAGTTCAGAACAATACCCGTGGTCTCCGTGTAGTACACAAAGAAGAGGCCCAGGAAGTCGAAGAAGACAGCATGACTATCCTCACCCTGAAAATGTTAACTTTAAGACCAGAAGTCCTAGATTATAGCTAAAGGAAAGCTCACCGTTGCCTCGTTCAATTCAGAAGCATTCGCATAAGCCCTAACCATGGCGAGGACATTGTTTCCCGAGTTCTGTATGGATCGTCCAGGCACAGCCTCGAAGGTATCAAACACCGTGTGGTAGACATAGCCGTTGTCTACCTGGGCAATGTCCAGCCCTAAGAACAAGAAGATTGTTATCAGAAACCATCGGACATGATGTGACTCATCGACTTACCGGGTATATTCCCGAAGTCCCGGAAAATTCGAAAGTCTGAGTCAGAGGGTAAAATTCCGCTCTGAAAGATCTCCTCGGCCATTGTGGTGGCAAACGGGTGCTTCGCATGTTGCCTATAATACTATAAAGAGGCGATCCAGTATTTCGGCAGTAAAGAAATGACCATAAAGTCGGCCATAAACGGCCAACAGCTAGCTAATAGGCCACTTTCCTGTTGGGGAATTATGAGTCTTACCTTCATGAGCCAGGGATTATTCGGGCCACTCTGGAACAACAGGTCACGTCCTCCACTTCCGCCCACTTCGAGGTTGATAAAGGCCCTAAGAGAAGTGAAGTTACGGTCGGGATTCGACTCCAACTTTCTCTGACTCACTTGCAAAACTCCGCCCACTTGTGTTGCGTTATATAACCATGAGAGCCCTGGAGGGGATTTTCCTCGGCTCCGTTGAACAGAAACACAATGGGATGTTCGAACGGGGTCTCCGATATCGCCATTTGACGGAGTACCTCCAGCATGACCACAACCATGGTGCCATCATCGCCGGAACCTGATTACAAGGGTCAGTGTCTGGCGCTAGGATTGGAGACTAGAAATCACTCACCTGGACTGGTTGGCTTAGAGTCGAAGTGGCTGTTGACCAGCAGGTAGGACTCGCTCGGGGAACTCTTGGAACTCAGTTTCACAATCACATTGTGAATGCCCTGGTACATGCTGACCATGTCGACGAACACGTAGCTGCCAGTTGGGGACTGGACCTCTACCTCGAGGTCGTAGAGATCACTGCGCATCTGGGAGCGGATCTTCTCCGTTTCATTCAGGAGAAACTGAACCGTGGTTACCTCATTCGCATAACTTCCCGTGACTTTGGGTCCGATCCTGTCGTAGACATAGAGCTGGTTCTGGGCCCGTTCCGCCACGAATTCCCCGGGCCGCAGGGACTCCTCAGAGATGGTCACCCTCTCCGGGAGTTTGTTGTAAAGCGGGATCACGATGGCATAGAAGATGGCTATCCAGAGGAGCACAAAGGAGGGGGCATAGTACCAGGACAGTCTCCGCCTGTCGGCGGGCTCCTTGCGCGACGACAAGGACTCGATGAGTGCGGTGTCGAGGGCGATCTCCTGGTAAGGCGCCGGTCAATAAATCCGTGCGGAGGCATCTTATAAATCAAATAAGTCAACACTTACTTTATCAGTCTTCTCCTCCATGGTAAGATTGCTAGCGGAGCCGATTCAAACCCTTCAGATGCCCGATCCACGCATAACTGAACGTCTGCACCCCGAGCATATCGACTCGAAGCCTTCCGCCGAATTAAGGCCCATAAAGATAATGCCGTGTGCCGCTTGATACCCGTACTCTGGCCGCCGGCGCTGGCCGGCGGGGGAACTGCTTTGTCTTAAGGCGCACCAGGGCGGCTGGGACTTAACCATGGCCACGGCCAGGGTATCTAAATTAGACGGGTTTACGACTTAATATAAATATACATAAGTGGCGATTCCGACGCACGCGAGGGGCAGCTGAAAATTAAAGCTTATTCATTGAGCGATGTCTGGCAGATTAAGGTGACGTTACTATAGTATAGAGATTATATTTATTTCTCAGCCTTTACCCTATCGCCTGCTCTATCGCAGCCATCGATCGGGAAACGACCCAAATATAAATCCACAGAGGAAGGGGATCTTAGAAAATATATCGCATGAAAAGAGAGGGCCATTCCATGGTGTAAACAAAGTCCGGCAGGCCTGCAATGAACTGCAGGGTGGTCTCATCCCGCTTGAAATCCTGGTTAATAAAGTGTCCCACAACGCCAAGCTCAAAGGTTGCTCCATCGAGGTCTCCATCGGATTTCTGAAAGATAAATACATATTTATCAGGCATAATCATAAACTGTAAGGCAACCGTGAGACCTACTGTGAAATCGATGTGGAACCTGAAGGGGGAACTATCCAAGCCGTATGAGAGGTATATTTGGTAGGGCGCCGAGTACTTATCCGGCCTGTCAAGCATTGTCCTTATAAAGGACCAGTCCGCCACAGCAGCTCCTTCAAGCGGTCGTATGTACAGATCCATGTGTGGTGGACCAGCGAGTAGGAAGTCGTATCTCTTAGTTCTTCCCGACTCCAGTACACTTGTACCCAACAGGGTTAGGTTCAATGTCCCCGGTATATCCACAGGCTTCTCGCGAGGCAACCAAGCCGCACTGGAGAGTGCTCTACACCAGCTGCTCCAGAAGCAGGGCATGCCACACATCACGTAATCATCACACGGGGGATCCATTTCGCTCAGCCCCGTTAGGTCTACGGCGTAGTCCTTGAGTGGACGCAGAGCTCGCCTATCCTGGTAGTCAAAGTAGTAGCCCGAATCGTTGACACTGAGGGTGCCATTGAATTCGTAGAAGAGGCGACGAGTTTGCTGTGGAAAGATAAAGCACTTGACCCAGTTCCCAAAGAGATAAGAACATAAACCTACCAGAAAGTTGACACGCATCACACTTGTCTTGGGGCGATAGGGGAATCCCACTTCCGATACAGAGATCATGCAGAAGGTGAAGGTAACCACGCCGAGGCCAATCACCAAGAGTGTGGACCACCGGAACATGTTTATCAGAGGAACCTGTAACACAGGCTTAGGTGGGTACGTTCTTAGCAGGCTCCCTTAGATATTACCACAAATCCCAGGGCGAAGAAAGTTCCCACTGCACATATCAGGGCTATCAGCATGTCTGGGTTGGCAGAATCACGATTTCTGCCCATCGCAGGAAAGAATATAACCAGGAATATGTAGAACAGATAGCAGAAGTACACGAACTGAAAGATTTGGATTATCTCCACCGTCAATACCCAGTAGTAACCTGAAACACAGAAGAAATGAGGAACAAAATGTACAAAAGGTTAGCTTTGCCACCTACCGCGGTCATGTAAGGTAGTTATAAGATTAATCAGCAGAGAGGCGGCATATAAAAACAGGGATATCATGCACATATAGGGAATACGCAGCCCAATCGCAGTCAAAATCAGAGAAAGAAGTGCCAGGAAAACGCAGTGGGCGTGCAAGCCCATGTAGATCTGGTACGAATGGCTCAACTTTTCCTGATATAAATTAAAAACAAAGAACTTAAATGGTAGGAAACATAACCAGAGACTAACTCACATTGGTCTTGAATGCGTAGAACAGTGTCGATGGTAGGACCAGACCTATGATGGCCGGGCAGATGTACAGACCAATCACCAACCAGTTGTTACTGTAATAGGTCATGGTTCGATCGCCAGCATCATATAGAACACTCATCAGAAGGGGCAAACCGATGCACAGAAGGCACCCAATCACATGGAGTCCCAGGATTACAGCGAACCATATCCATGTTCTTCCAATAGAATCCTCGGACTGACTGGACATTCTCCAAATGGAACAGCCAACCAGCAGAAGACTCAGCACAGCCAGGCAGTAGTTCAAGATGATGCCAGTTTTTTCGGTATAGGTCACAAAGAAAAGTCCCAGGAAGTCGAAAAACACTGCATGTCCCTCGCTGTGTGCCTGGAATATCATATAATTATTATCTGCCTCTGATAATATCCCTCAAATCCCACCTCAGGGTTATCCAGTTCAGGGGCATTGGAAAAGGCTTGAACCAGGGATAGGACATTTTCACCCGTATTCTGAACAGAGCGTCCTGGAACCACGTCGAAGGTGTCAAAGGCTGTATGGTAAACGTATCCGTTGCTAAATTGTGCAATGTCAAGACCTTTAAACATATATAAACTCGAATTAGAGAAATATTTCTATTGGGAGGTTATAGTTCTCTCACCAGGAATATTTCCATAATCCCGAAAGATTCGAAAATCCGTATCGGAGGGCAGTATTCCAAATTGAAAGATCTCCTCCGCCAAAGTTGTGGCAAACGGATGTTTCGAGTGCTTTTTATAGATCTACAAAGGTGTTTATAAAGTATATAATATTCTTAAAACCATATAGGATGTACTTACCTTCACCAGCCAGGGATTATTCGGACCGCTCTGGAACAGAATGTCTCGTCCTCCACTGCCGCCCACTTCCAAATTGATGACTGCCCTGTGAGAAATATAATTAAACTGGATTCCATAACTAAGATTCCATACAAACTTGCAGTTTGTGGCCCATTTGTGCTGGGTAACGAAGCCATGAGAGGCCTGCAGAGGATTCTCCTCCGCCCCGTTGAACAGAAAGACTACGGGATGCCTAAAGACCGTTCCAGATATGGCCATTTGGCGGAGGACTTCTAGCATAACTACCACCATGGTGCCATCATCGCCAGCACCTACTTATAAATATCAATTAGTGCTCGGCTCTGGGTTTAGTCTTTGGAATTGGCTTTCCTGGACTGCCTGGCTTCGAGTCAAAGTGGCTATTGACCAGCAGGTAAGATGAACTGTTGGAACTCCTAGTGCTCAGCTTGACAACCACGTTCTGGATGCCCTGGTAAATGCTGGTCATGGTTCCCACGACATAGGAACCGCTCGATCGCTGGACATCCACCTCCAACTCAAAGAGATCGCCGCGCATTTCACCTCGAACCTTTTCCACCTCGCTCAAGAGAAAGGCAACCGTGGTGACCTCGTTGGCAGTGCTACCCACCACCTTCGGTCCGATACGATCGAACTCTTGGAGTGCCTTCTGCGCTCTCTCGGCCACGAATTCGCCGGGCTTCAGATTCTCCTCGGCAATGGTTATTCGGTCGGGTAATTTGTAGAAGAGCGGAATAACCACCGCGTAGAACAGCACCGCCCAGAGGAGGAGGAAGGTGGGCGCATAGTACCAGGGCAGTCTCCTCCTCAGCTCCTTCTTCTTCGCCAAGACATTGAAGAGAACGGTGTCATGGTAGCCCTCCTGGATTGAGCAGTGACTAAGCTTCATCGGAGAAATGTTTATAAATAAGTACTCGCTTTATTGCCGCCGTTTGCCGGTGGCTCCATGTTTTCCCCCGGAGAGAGCTGCCAAGTCGAGAACCTTTCTGGGGCCTATCCGTCACGCTACTGAATGTTTGTGGTCCGACGGCTGCAGATCCCGCCGGTCCACTTGAGCCTACTAAGATAACCCACAGAGAGCCTTGATATGTGGCAACAACAAATTGCACAGAGAAGTTAATTAGTCTGTGATAGCGCAGATTTAATATATAGTTTAAAATCCACTTGCAGGTCAGCTCGGATCTACGCCCTCAAATCTTATCGGGAATATCTAATCGCTCCTTACACTCTTGATTAATTAGTTCGTATGGCAACAAATAAATTTATAAGGTTCTTAGGTCTACGGTTTGGTGTTTGGTGCAAACAATATAAGCTGGAAATACCCTAAGTAAATACAAAATATAAATATATTAAAATATATAACGCTCGTACAACGTCGGCCATTCCATGACATGAGCAAAGTCGGGAAAATCGGATATAAACTTCAGGCCAGCTTCATCCCGGTCGTAGTCGTAGCTCACAAAGTTGGCAGCGAAGCCCAGCTGCAAGGTTGAAGTGTTAAAGTCGCCAGTGGATTTCTACAAGGAATAAAATAATATATTATATAACATATTATTTAAATTGAAAGAAGCTCGCTGAACTCACCTCAAGGTCTATGTAAAAATTCAGCGGAGAGTTATCCTTGCCATAGGCAAAGAATATCTGATAAGGCGGCGAATAGGTCTCGGGCTCATACAGCATATTCCGAATGAAGGACCAATCCTTCACCTCCACTCCATCCATGGGTTGAATATACAAGCTCATGTGCGGAGGCCCCGACATCTCGAACTTGAAGCGTGCCACGTAGGGCGAGTCCAGCACGGTCTTGCTAAGCAGCTTCAGGGACGAGTCTCCCGGAATGGCCACCTCCTGCTCACGCGGTAGCCAGTGACTCTCACTCCGGGTCTTGCACCAACGGTGATTAAAGCAGGGAACTCCGCACATCAAGTGCTTATCACAGTCAGACGATGTGCTGACCAGGCCAGTTAGATTCACAGAGGTGTCCGTCAGAGGATGGAACAGCCGGCGATCCTGGAAGTCAAAGTAGTACCCCGAGTCGTTAAGACTCACCGAGCCATCGAACTCATAGAAGATGCGACGAACATGCTGGAAGATGGAGCGTGTTACTAAGAGCTAAGCCTTCTAAGCTACTAGTTAACCTACCAGGAAGTGAATCCTCATCACGCTGGTCTTAGCGCGATACGGGAAACCCACACCGGTAACAGAGATCATGCAGAATATAAAGGTAACGACGCCCAGTCCGAGCAAAGCCAGCTTGGGCCAGCGGAACATGTTTATCAGAGGAGCCTGCAACCACAACTGGATTAACTGGGATTCAATTGCTACTAGAAGCTCCCGCCGACTTACCACAAATCCCAGGGCAAAGAAGCAACCCACGGCGCACAAAACGGCAACGATAAGATCTGGATTGGTGCCGTGGCCAAAGCGTCCCAGCATGGGAAAGAATACCAGGAGGAAGGTATAGAAGAGGTAGCAGAAATACAGGAACGGCATCACTTGCAGAACCTCCACAACCAGCACCCAATAGTATCCTGCAATTTAATCCTTAGATGGGGAACACACAAGCCTTATACCAGAACATACCTCGGTCGTGGAGAGTACTCAGAAGATTGATCAGCAAAGCTCCCGCGTAAAAGAACTGGGACATCATGCATAGATAGGGAGTCCTCAGGCCTATGCCGGTGAGGATAAGGGCAAATATGGCCAGCAGCACGCAGTGAGCATGAAGACTCATATGTATATGATTGGGGTGGCTGATCTTGTCCTGTGGAGAGTAAGTCCATTAACTCCTGGGGCCAGATAAATGTAAATCTCAAGCAAACTCACATTGGGCTTCAAGGTGTAGTACAGGGTCAACGGCAGAACCTGGCCAATAATGGCGGGAATAATGTAAAGGCCAATCACGAGCCAGTGATTGCTGAAATAGGTCAGCGAACGATAGCCAGCATCGTAAAGAACGGCCATCAGCAACGGCAGTCCCAAACTGAGGATCATTCCCGCTACATGAAGTCCCAGGATGATGGAGAACCATATGCTGACTCGGCCCAGTGAAACCTCCGATACGCGGGCCATTTTCAGCAGAGAGCAGCCCACAAAAATCAAGCTGATCACAGCAATGCAGACGTTTAGAATAATGCCAGTGGTCTCGGTATAGTTCACGAAGAACAGGCCCAGATAATCAAAGAAGACTGAATGTCCCTCGCTGTGATCCTGTAATAAAGTATATATTACTATTATGGTCATAACTTATTATATAATATAATTACTCCCACCTCTGGGTTGTACATTTCACTGGCATTGGCAAAAGCCCGCACCAGAGATAAAGAATTTTCGCCCGTACTCTGAAGGGAGCCTAAGGGCACATTCTGCACATTATCGAACTCGGTGTGGTACACATAGCCGTTGCTGATTTGAGCCATATCGAGGCCTATAAAAGAACCATTTAGTTACTAATTGGAATATGGCATACAACGTTCACTCTCAACTTACCCGGCAGCTGTCCGTAGTCCCGAAAGATGCGAAAGTCCGTATCTGAAGGAAGAATGCCGGACTGGAATATCTCCTCGGCCATTGTGGTGGCAAACGGATGCTTGGCACTTTTCTTGTAGTACTATAAAAAGAGCGATAATAATTGTATATGTCCATTGGTAAACAGCCGACGTCTCCAGAAATCGTTAAGTAAACTTCCACAATCAAATTGCCGCCATAAACGAATCAAATTTCGATAATAAAAACACACTGCACGAGTTATATAAACAGGGAAAAGCCCTGAATTTGTCCAATGTTTCCGGTTACCAAGGAAAGCGTCAAGATTTCTATTTATCCATCTATAAACTGCTGACGCTCCCAGAAATCGTAAAGTAATCTTTCCCCCGATCCAATTGCCGCAATTAACGAATCAAATTCCGATACCGACACCCCACGAGCTCTATAAACTGGGAATGGCCCTGAATTTGTCATATGCGTAGGGTTCCTAAGGCATGCGTCACGACTACGTACCTTTATGAGCCAGGGATTATTGGGGCCGCTCTGGAATAGCAGATCACGTCCTCCACTGCCAGCCACCTCCAAATTGATGAGGGCTCTGAGGGGTTAAGTCTAATTAATATCTAATAATTAAAATGAAAAGTCACCACTTACTTGCAATTATCCGCCCATTTGTGGAGAGTGATAAAGCCATGTGACGCCTCCAGGGGATTCTCCTCGGCTCCATTGAAGAGAAAGACTATGGGATGCTCAAAGGGGGTTTCCGAAATGGAAATTTGACGCAGGACCTCCAGCATAACCACCACCATGGTGCCATCATCGCCGGAGCCTGTGAGGAGGCATTACTACACAGCACAATCGAATGAGATGAGTTGACTCACCAGGACTGGTGGGCTTGGAATCGAAGTGACTGTTGACCAGAAGGTAGGAGGAACTACTGGAGTTCTTGTTGCTGATTTTCACAACCACATTCTGAACACCCTGGTACATGTTCACCATTTGCCAGTGCATGTACGCCCCCGAGGGCTGTTGCACGTCCAGTTCCAGCTCGTAGAGATCACGGCGCATCTCTGCCCGGATATGTTCGATTTCCTCCAAGAGGAAGGCCACCGTTGTCACCTCATTCGCCACGCTGCCCACAACCTTGGGTCCTATCCGATCGTAATGGTAGAGCAGTCTTTGTGCCCTCTCCGCCACAAATTCACCGGGCTTCCGAGATTCTTCGGCGATTAGGATACTCTCCGGAAGGCGATGGTACAGGGGATAGACAACCGCAAAGAAGAGAGCCACCCACAGGAGCAGGAAGGATGGTGCGTAGTACCAGGGTATTCGTACTCTCATATCCTTTTGTTGTGACAGAACCTTGACGAGAGCCAAGTCCGACTGACACTCGGCGGAACCCTTCAAAAAGTTTATTGCTTAGTGTCACTGAAAACTGATTCAAGAAATCAAAACTCACATTCGAGTCCCTTGACTTCATGGCGATGATTTACGTTTTTAGCTGTCACAAAGTCGAACAGCTCCTTTGGCCAGTCGGAGCTGCACTGAAAACGCCATTGACTTGGATGTTCGAGGTTGAAGCTAGACGGATATTATCGGCAGTGATTCGCACTTTGAATCCCATAAAGATAAATCGCTTTGAGCATGCAATATACCGCTCGATACTAACGAGAATGGTGCAAAAACCGCGGCTTTTTATACCCGGTACCCGTAGGTTAGAAGGGTATTATAGCTTAGTGAAAACCGAAAATGTATGTAACTGGCAGAAGGAGGCACCCTATAAAGTATATATATTCTTGATCAGCGTCACCAGCCGAGTCGATTTAGCCATGT
>JAEIIF010031133.1:0-14196 GCA_018874455.1 Drosophila trapezifrons
ATATCCTCGCTAGTTAATAATTTTAATTATTTGTTAGCTCTTTATAAATAAAATAAATAAGCTTGTATTTAATATAAAAATCACTCATCCTCACATCCTGTTTAACGTTCTAGCTTTAAATAAAACAATTCGACTTCAATTGTGCCATTTCAAAGGCAGTTGCTATGTAATTGTCTTTTTTTTTTGGGCTTTCCAATTGAGAGTTCAGTTCACATGCCATTGTGTTGCGGCGAGATTACACATACGCCGTGTGTGTTGCGTTGGAGCGACAATTTCCTGCATTTGAGAGACAAAAACACAGTACACAGAGTGTACATAGTCCTCGGTACATGGGACAGACAGACGGCAGCATAACCAACGCCCGCTGTCACTTCAATTCATAACAGATGCAAATAAATTTCCATTAAAGTTGTGGGGATGCCATAGGAGAGACGACGCCCTCGTAACCCTTGTATTATCTGCGTGGGCGGATAACGAGCAGATGCCGGCGAGATCCCGGTGGATTAAGGTGCCTTCCGTTTAGATAATTCCCACCTCGAGTCACGGGGCGCAAATTGCGGCATTAAGTGAGTGAGTGAGTGAGAGAGAGGTGCTTAGTTTTTATACATTTAAATGAAATAAGTACTCGTGTATCTGGCGGATACATTGCAGCAGTGACAGTTGCATCCACACGCGACTGCGGCTTTATGATCTCCTCGCTGGTTACTTAACTTTCTTTTGGCCCCTTGGGGGCCAAGTTCAATGCGCTTAACAACGCTTATTCACTTTTTCTTCCAGCCGGGGCTCAACTTTCACATTCACAACCTTTGGCACTTCCTTCCGAAAAAAAGATACGAGTAATTTTCACAAAAAACTCCAATACATTTTGGCATTTTGCGTTTTGATTTTCTTTTTTTGCATTTGGCAATTGCAATAGGCGAAATATGCAATGCAATCAATGCTTCTCATTCGATATTTTGCAAGCTCACTCACTCAGTGAGCTGTGGGGCAAGTATTTCGTTCGGTTCGGTTCATTTCAGTTTCAGTCCGAAAGAGTAAAAAGTATCTACACACATGCTGGCAGGCAGGCTGGCTGGATGGCTGAATCGCAACGCATGGGAGTGGAAAAAGAAGTGCACACACAAAGTTGCTGCAACGATGAAATATCGCAGTGAGAGTACGAGTGTGAGTATGAATATGAGTCTACGAGTCCCAGCTAAATTTATGTGGGAAGTTTCTGGGTGATGTTCGCAATTTTAAAGCCCTTCTCCCCGGGGCTCCAGCGGCGTAACTTATCTAATAACGGAGACCCACTACTTCCTGGCAGGCCACTTTTTCCATGTGAGAATGTGAGAACAGAATGTGCCAGCGCAAAAAGGGTTGAATTTATCTGGCTAGATTTTCAGTCACAATTAAGATTTATGTTTCAGATTGAGTGTTCTTTTGTACTTTTCGCGGATAAAAATCTTGTAATAAATATTCCTAAAAGACGCTTGAGAAGTCAGTATAAAAGTTAAACTGCTTGGAAGATATCGTGACTATTGTTATCGGTTTTAGGTACTTGTAACATTAGGAATATATTAACAGATAACCTCTAGGAAACTTACTGCTCCCTTTGCAATTTTATATGCTTTAAAAAAAAGCCTAATTAGGCTAAAACATACAAAACCCGAACGATGCAAATATAAAATAAATAAGTAAGCCCTGGTAAATGCCTTAAGTGTTGTCATAGCTAATGTAGGCAAGGTAAAGTTATCTAAAAATAAGTTATAAACTCATATTACAAGTAAAAACTGAAAGTCACAACTCATGAAGTTTTCAAAAGTCCACGAAAAATAATCGGCCAGTAAAAGGGTACTCCGCTTACGCCGGCTTTTTGGGCGTTAAAGCCAACTTATGCAATCTCCGCTTGGCCGCTCCGAGTTGATGGCAAATAAAACTTAACCAAATAAGCAAACTAGACTGCAACTGTAGGCTCCAAAATAAAGCCACCTGCTGTGCCTCTGTGTGTCTCCCAAAACTCGTCTAAAATCCACAATTGCATCACATAAAAACGTATACCAAATGAGATGGCGACGCCGAAAACCTTCTGGGCCGCACATGCGCAGCTGGCCAATGGCCAGGATGAGGGGTGAATTGGTCAAACAATTGCCAAGTCGCTCTTGGGTGTTAATCGCTATGCATATATGCCGCACTCGCACCAAAGAAAATTCCAAAAGACCAGAGGCGTGCCATCGCAAACTCCAAAAACAAAACCATGGAAAAAAGCCCCAAGAAATTAATATGCATTGTTGCAGCAGCACGTCGCCTTGCATATTTGGACTTTCACTTTTTGTTTTCTTTTTCAAAATAAAAAAAAAAGTCAAATAAAAAGTAAACAAAGACTTCAAAATGAACTTATAACGCTGCTCGATCCACGACGACATGTCGTTCAATTACAAATAGTTTAACACAAATAAATACATTATGTATTTCCAGATTGGGGCTTCCGAGTCCGCATTGGCGTCCAGTGGGCGAGCAGCGATTAAAGTGGTATCCGCGTTAATTGCTGGCACCGCTTCCATGTTTCCCTTACCTCAATTAGGCCCAGAAATCAAAGTTACGCATTTCCAATTGCGCAATCATCACGATCTTTTATTTTTTAGCCGTCTGGAGATTTTCATGGCTTGCGAAAGTAAACATTTTTACAGTCCGCTTCGTGGACAATGCGTGCAGTTATTAGTAGTTTTGATTCATTAATCATGTGTGGAGAGCGAAAGAGTCGGGGAAATATAATATATATATATATATTTATGTATGTGTGCACCTGCTGGGCATGGGAAATGAAAAATGGGACAAGGGAATTAAATGGGAAAATTGCCACGGGGCTTGGAGAGGTGATTATGAATTAGGCATCAGATTAGAGGTGAACTTATCATGGCATAACAAGCTCGAGTTGGTGGTATCTCTGTAGTTTTAATTTTCAATTTCCCAAAGGTGTGTTTTTCTGGAAAACATTCTCTGTAAGTCTCAAGTGGATAATAGTTTCTGAGCAAATTACACAATCTGCAGGCGGAGGATTAATTATTATTTAGCCAATAACCTTAATTAAATGTACAATTCCCTAACTAAAAATATTTGTAAAATTATTACCTACTTTATTTTTAGGATATTCCAATTTAAACTCCTTAAATTCATGTAATTTTACTTTCTAATCTTTTAAATTGGAAATAAATCAATGGTTTCCCGACTGTGCTTGAGGCTCTGTAAATCCCGGATTAGTTGTACGTCCACGTTTAGTTTTCCCCTCTTTTCGCTAAGCTCCAACTGCCAGAGACTTTTAATTAACTTAAATCAATGACAGCTTGCATTGGCCGGGATAGAAACGTTAGGGACTTCAGCTGGATCCAACTATTGTTGCATTGAGACAATGACAACAAAGTCGACATCCGAATCGATTGGAGTGGAAAGCCGCAGCTGAAGTCGGGCCATTAGGTGTCCCAGGAAAGGTGGTCAACCAGATGGTCAGCAATTGCCGCAAATCACAGTGGGACTGACACGCGAAATATGTATGTATGTGCTTCCGCTGAAAGTGCAGGCAATTTGAGGCAATCTGGCTGGGATCTAACTCTGGAATGGAGTGTTTGACGGGACGAAGAATTGCTGGCTTGATTTTAATTGCCACCGACTGACCGGCGAGGCAGTGAACTTGGGCGGCTGTAATTCGAGCCACAAACAGAAAGGCCATGTAATCCAAGTTGGCTGTGGGAAATTCCACCGGACCATCGAGGAACTTCAACTCCACTGCCGAGGGTGGTGCATAGAGTGGACCTGTGTGTGAAAGTCCAAGGCGGCGAGTGGATCAAGTTCGAATTACCATAAAATATGCAGAGACAACGCATGCGCAACACGTCGTAACCCGATGCAGATACATTTTGGTGGAGATACAGATACGCGGACTGTCCAGTTCGGGGCCCTGTTCAGGGTGACCCGTTCACCTTGGAATGGCCGTTAAAAAAACGATTTAACTTCAAGTTTCGGGGCTACCAGCGACAAAGAAATCCAGCGTCTATATATCCCCCAAACGAAGGGGTTTGCTCTGCTCTAAATATATGATAAATCCATTGGCCTTTGGCGAATTTCATGCTCGCCGAGGCGTCACCTCGATTTGCACTCGAAGAAAAATGCAAGGGGGAATTTGGACATTCGTCTTTGAATTTAAAATGTGTTAAAGTATAGAAAATAACTCAAAAAATTTATTTTGAAGGGTGTTAGTTAGAGAAATATAGGGTTTGAGGGTTTTTTATTTTAAGGCAATCGTTCTTAAGGAAGAAATGCTGCATAAAACTCTTCCAAAGCTCACAATATCTTTTAAAAGTAAAAATATTCTTCCTAGAAATCACTGTATTCTAGTCAAAAGCTAATTTGGACTATTTTTTGTTGAGTGTTTCTAGGGCGGACGTTTCGACAGGCTTCTATTTGTGTGTGCTTTGTAGACCTTTTATACCACTAATTGAATTATGTTGCACATTTCGGCAAGAGTCAGGCTTCATGGTTCTGCGACTGCTGCGGATATTTGCCAATTGAGTTATTGCCTTTTTGGTTGTGCATTAGCGTGCGCTCAGCTCAGCTCACCTTACTGCTCCTCAACTCACTTTGCCGGCGATTTCCCAATGGAAAGTTGGGCCAACTCTTTAGACCAAGTTCTGTTTGCCAAAACGGGTTGGCTTGGCAAATACAGTTAACGGTTTTCCGACTGTGCTGTGAATCGTTTTGTCACGCCTGCGATTTGCTTCTAGAAAAGCAAAACCTTCCTCAAATGTTAGTGCAAAGTTTCGGGGTGCACCTGTAAAAAGCCAGATATTTTCCCTTGATTTTCTTTGAAGTAAATAGCTCTTTATCTCAGCACCTGCTCCGCAAGTAGTCCCTGAGATTTGTGAGCCTTTTAGTTTTCCATTTACTAAGTTGGCACGTAGATAGGGGAGCCAGAAGCAAGCCAATTATTCAATCCCAATTGGCAGGTGCTTCGCCAAACCCCCAAGGCAATCGAGATGTGAGTGGGATGATACCAGGAAAGGAAGCAGTAAAAAACTGCAGAGAACTTATGGGTTCTTTAGGACCAGAACCTATGGCTAGAAAGGTCATCCGCATTTAAATAAATTCTAGGAGGTATAAACATATATTCTTTTTTAGATTTAAAGAGCAATAAACCTTTTAAAGGAGGATTTATACCAAGGAAAACTTTAAAAATGATGGCCCATCAATGTTTTATTACATCACCGACAATTGCATCGGTTTTTGAGTTTTCTCTGGCTTTTTAAAGTGAAATATCATTTAAAATAGATTGAAATTCGTTTCTTGGCTCATTACAAATTCATTTGAATTTTAGTTTTGCTCTCTTTGCATTTTTTAAATGAATTCCCTTGTTGATTGTGCCACATTTCACCAAGCCATAAATATTTTATTTGCTTGCCATTTCAGAGGAAAGCTGAATTTGAAGTTTAAACATTTATAAAATGTCAACAATATTTGCTGCTCTCTTATGCGAATAAGCATGGGAAATCGTCGACAAATCGTAGTTGTTATAATGAGAATATTAGCTATAATTATGATGCATAATTAATCCAGCAACATTTTAAAAGCACACACGAATATCTCTCGAGATTATATTTATGCGAACTTATTATTAAAAGATTGCTATCATAACATGAATTTATAGTCACGTAACGTTTATATAATTCTCCCCATTTCCGTGCAGAGCCAAGCATTTTCGAATAATTTAATTGGTAATTTCACGAGAGAATAAACTAACAGAAATAAAAGTGAGTCTGCAGTTCTGCAGAAAGTAAGCAGAATCAGCCTCGTAGCCCCATTCCCCCATTTAGTGGTATATCAAATACAAGATTTGTGGGCTTTTCTGTGGGGGCCTCTCTTCGTATTTCTCTCGTTTCTCCGCTCTTTTCCAATAAACAATTCTACTTGCTTTATTGGTTGTCCTGACAAACTCGTTCGGCTCTCAATGAGCGGACAGGTTGTTCGCCGGAATGGCTGCCGATTGAGGGGGGGAGTCGCAATTAGGGAAGGGAAGGGTAACGGGTTGGAGAACCCGGAGTCAGCATGTTTTCAAGATCAAAAAGCGAATGGCGGTGGAGCCAAAGAAGTTGCACAAAAATTTACACATACAAAAAAAGAAAAAAGGAGAAAAAAGAACGTGAGAGAGAAAAAAGAGCAAATTGCAAAAAGGGAACCTTTCACTGCAGCCTCACACAGGGAAAAATATTTAAATTAAATAACATAAAGAATATAAAAGCTTGAAATAAGTGAAAAACATAATTCATATTTTTGCCTAATTCCTTTTAATATTCTGGTGATTTGTTCAGTATAAAAACTAAAGGTAAGGTGGGGTGAAATAGCTGATTGGAAATATTTAATTATGTAAAACTATAGCTCTTATAATCCATAAATAAAATACCAAAACTTGAAAGGAACTTGTAGATTTTTTTGCACTGTCAAATGTGAAGGAAAGGTGAGGTTGGGAGTAAGTGATAAACGTACAGAAATGCCGCGCAATTGAAAAGTGGCACAGATGCCAGGGCAGCGGCCGCAAAAGGCAACGGTACCGCAAAGCAGGAGCGCAAAAGGGAATCCAGGAGCGGACTGGGGGCGGGCATCAGCAATCAGCAGCCGAAGAAGCAGGAGGTGGGACGCCAAAAAGGAGCCAAAAAAGGAAGGAAGGGAGTGAGAGGACGACGCAAAAAGCGTGTGCGTATCAACAAAAGCGATGAAGATGGTCGAGGGCTGTGGCCTGGATGAAGGGCTGATGGGCTGAATGAGATGCCCAAGGGCGTGGGCGGTGGGTGGTGGGTTGTGGGTGGATGCTTTTTCCTGCGAACAGTAGCATTTGCTTTGCGTATTTTGTTGCCCTGCTTCTTGTACTTTTTTTTTCTTTTTTTTTCTGATTTGAGAAATGCGCAAAACTTACCTGTAAAATATGGGCACGCTTCGGAGCGAGCTCTTAATAATTTATTTACGGGCACGTCGAAGAGTTACGACCCTGCAATGATTCCGGAATATTTGAATTGAAAATTTTAGGATTTCGGGATTTTCGGTATTGAAACTTTTTTTTTTTGTGGACTCAATCTTTTATTTTTTGGCCAAGTAACCAATAATAGTAAGCTCTGTGTTTTGATTGAGCGCGCGCAAAAAATTATACACAAAATCAGCAGCACTCACACTCGCACACACACACGCAGGCTGGGCTGGCGACTCGAGATAGAGACGCACCGATGGCTTGAGAAGAGCGAGAGCGGGCGAGAGAACGATTCCAGGCACCGAACGCGAACTGCACCCAGTACTACTCAGTGCTCAGTACTCGATACCAACTCGAATCGTGGCTTACACTGGGCGACACACAACACACTTTACACCCGAGAATGCGACTGCCTGCTTTGAACCGTGCTTTCCAACTGTTTTTGCCTCTGCTTCAGCTTCAGCTTCAGCCTCGGTCTCACAGGTTCAGCGCAGCAGCCGCACCAACACTTGCAAACATACATGCGCACGGCCAGCAGCTGAAAGCTCGACGGTGCACTGTGGGGCCGTCAGTCACGTTTGTTGCTTAAATATTCATATAACGATATTAGTAAAGTTTAAGTGGCTCCAGACGAATCCGTGGCTAATTCCTATTGAGACTATCAGAGCATTTAAATATTCTTAAAATTAATGTTATACAAGAAAGGAAGCTAGCTTCGGTAAACCGAAGTTGGTATACCCTTGCAGCTTGAAATTGGATCATTGAAAATCAATCCATTTTGGTCAAATTAAAAAAATACCAAAGTTTTGTAGATTTTACATATTACATGTAAAGCTTAAAATTTTCATATATATTTACTGATCGATCCTATGTTAGCTATACGATACACTGGTCCGATCTGGCCCGTTCCGACATATATACTGCGTGCTTAAGAAATAAGACTATGCTGAATTTCAGCCCAATAGCTTAAAAACTGATAGACTAGTTCGCGCAGAAACCGACAGACGGACAGACAGACGGACAAACAGACGGGCATGTCTAGATCGACTTGGCTGGTGATGCTGATCAATAATATATATTCTTTATGGGGTCGGAGATGCCTCTTTCACTGCGTTGCAAATATCACGCAAAAATTATAATACCCTCTGAAAGGGTATAAAAATATTTATACATAATTTCATGTTGTCACTTATCCTTAAAATAAATTTCATAGATCACAATCCCGAATATTGATAAATTATTCACCAGATAGAAATCGTCTTGATGATTTCTATTGAAAATAAATTATCCAAAGATTTATGTGGTTATCTAAAATATAACTTTATCGTGTTAACATACATGATGAAACTTCATTTTAATATCTCTTGACCTAAGCGAGTTGTTAATTTTTAGTCAACAAAAGTGTTCGACGGTCCCACAGTGCGCCAGCAACAAGAAGGCAGCCGGGCAAAAGCTCACGCCGGCAACTTTCAAGTTGAGCTTACCTCGTAGAGTTGCCAGACAGTTGAAGATAACGTCAATTCGAAAAACTTTCTTTAACCCATTACGCTTCATGGGGCTAATATCATACCGCTTGTACGAAAACGCTTTTAAAGCAATACAAATATTGAAATGCTTCTAGATTTATACAAGCCTATTATGAAAATAATTTTTCATGCATATCTGAAAACCAAATAACATTTTAGTAACTAATGCATATTATTATGTTATAAAAAATACTTAAATTGAGTTACATGTTCTTAAGAGATTTTCCATTTTAGTCACCATTCATTTTCTGTCTTCAGATATCTCTTCTGGTCTAAGCAATTTACTATTTTTGGTACTACCCCAGGTTACTGGGCGGGGAATCACATTTTTTGAAAAAGCTGTAAGCCAAAACAAGTTCAACACAAAGCAAACGAGCAAAGCCATGAGCTTTTGGTCATGCAAAGCTCCGAAAAACCTCCTCTGCCCATGTTTTCCACTCAGATTCCGATCCGACTTCGAAAATGCCCATGCCCGACACCCGTTTCCCAGCCCAGTTGGACAGAGAATGAGCTACATGGAGGACTGTTTCGCCGGGGCCGCACAGGAGTTCCTCATCTGCATCACCGTGCACAAGGCTGTCATGGTGGGCGTATCCACCGGAGACTTGTACGTCCGAATCAGCCTGGACAAGATGACCAAGAGCACCAAGTCCTTCCCCAACACGGAGAACCCGTTCTTCAACGAGGTGCGTGAGTGCTAAGGAGATGCTCGATAGGTTGCTAGCTATATACATATTCCACCCTCAGTACTTTGTCTTCGAGTTCCACTGCACTCTGGCCGAGCTCCTCCGACTGACGATCCTCTTCGAGCTGAAGAAGCACCAGACCTACAAGAAGAACGTGGTGGTGAGCGAGCTGCTGGTGGATCTGCACAGCGTCTGGAACCAGCCCAATCACGGCTACTTCAAGAAGTGGGGACACCTGGAGGCGCCCATTGGGGAGAATCAGCCCCTGGATGCCACCGTCCAGAGTCACGGCTACCTGCAACTCGACCTGGCTATCGTCTCCCAGCACAGTGCGGTGGTCAGTAGCGGCCTGCGGCCGATGGATCAGGATACCCAAACCATGAACAAGTGGACAGTGGACCACGACTACGATGACATCGATAAGTGTGTATCCCTGATGCCCTGATGCTCTTCTTCCTAATCTCTCTTCATGCTCTTCTTAGAAATCTGCTGACGAACGCAACCTCAATTGCTCCGAGCAACATCCGGTACTACATCGCCTTCTACAGGGGCTACTTCATCCAGCAGAGCAGCTACATGATCCAAGTATCGTTCGGCGGCTTCAATGTATCTGGCGCCCGGCATTGACGTATGTTTCCGTTTTTAAAGTACAGATTCCATCCTTTCAAGGGCAAAACCCCGGTGGCCAGGAGCACGACAACGCCGGTGTGGAACCACGAGATCAATTTTGCCTGGATGTATCCCTCGGTTGCCCAGCGTCTTCTCATCCTTATATTGGCTCACGAGCACTTGCAGTGGAAGTGTGTGGCCGAGTTTGAGGTGTCTCTCGAGGAGATTGCCTTCAAGGGTGAGGAAGCACCCTCCTTAAAATCTTTTATGATATCCTGTACAATCTTTTCATAGGCACCCCATCTCTGGGACCCACCTACCTTCATCTCTACGACCCCATCAATCCCATGATCTATGTGGGTCGCCTGTTGATGGAGCTTCGTTCCGAGATGCTGACTGATCCCCAGCCCAGTCATAAGTTGTCCTCCAAGACGGTGCCGGGCCTGGATGAGTCGCGTTTCTGGCAAGACGAGGTATACCTGGTGGAGTTCCTACCGTTGATGGGTCACCACATCCATACGTCGGGCAATGAGTATAAGATCTCTGCTTGGCTGGCCGAGCACAGCTCAAATGTGCTGGAAGGACATCTAAGGACGCCATCGGGTCGGTTTCTATCCGCCTTGCACGCGAAGAGTTTCCGCCGGGAGGCTCCCTTCCGTTCCTGCATGTTCCGCGTCCGTTTGCCGGATAATAGAGCCAAGTATAAGAGCGACTTCTTTATGCTGGAAATGATCGACTTCATGGTAATTATGGAGGATGAGTCTAGTCTTCCATTATTGATAATTCCTATTACTTACAGCGTTCCGAGCTGGACATCTTCAAGATATTCCAGCTGAAGCATCCGCTGCAGGAGGAGGAGCAGGCCAAGTGCCTGAAGGCCATTATGGGCAACATTCTGACCAGGATCAAGGAGGGATTGGATGCTCACCGCTTCGACCACGAGGTGAGAGCACAGCGAACCTCCTGGGACATCAACCGGCAGCTGTACCTCCTAGCCTACTTCGCCAAGCTGCCCCACGATCTCCACCAGCTGCGGCAACGTTTGCGCAGTTGTTACCTGGAGCACCTGAACACCACCATGGCGGATGTGGTCAATGAGCTGCAGCGCCTGGTGGCCGAGATCGGAGCTTTGTCGAATATGGCTCGCCTGCAGGACGAGTGGCCGGAGTTGGTTCTCTCCCTTAGCGCGGGAGGCAAGGAACTGGGCAGATGTCGGCTGAACGCCAAGCTCTTCCTTCACCTGCAACGGCAGGATCTTCCGCTGCAGCAGGAGACGTTCTCCTGGCGACTGAAGAGCTTTCCCTTCAAGGCCACCAGCTGCAGCCACACCTGTCCCAATTGCGGTTGCACCACTGCCATCATCTCGGGCTGCCTTTCCATTGTTGTGGAGCGCGAACGAATGGACTTCCTCGACGCGGTCAGGTCGGATTGGACCTGTGTCGAGTCTATGTTGTGGCAACCAACCGCAGGACAGACCCAGTTCCTCTGTCATGTCTATGTGCACCAGGCCAAGGTCCGGCCGGGGGGCGAGAAGAAGAGCGTCATCGACTCCCACCTGAGGATCCTGTTTGCGGAGCAGGCCGGCGAAACATACACATCTCCTGGGACACTCACGCCCATTTGGAATGCCGTGATCACCTTCAACTCCCTGTCCCTGCCCGGCGGCGTGAATCTGTATGTGAAGAGTCCTCCCCTGCTCTCCGTGGAGTTCTTCTCCTCGGAACGGAGCCTGGCCGACGATCTCGTGGGCGTGGGCAGTGTGGCAGCCACCGTTATCAGGGAGGATCATGCCACCGACTCCAGCTGGGAGGATGCAGGGGGCTATTGCTGGTCCACAAATCCCCACCAGAAGTTGCAGAAGCTGAAGCACCTGACGCCACCGCCGCTCAAGTGGGTGCAGGTGGCCAGGCAAGGCGCCGTTCAGGCCGAGGTCCTGATGTCGGCGGAGCTCATCGAACTATCCTTGGATGCCAGTATGCAGGATGTTAAAAAGGAGCCACTGCTGGCCACGGGCATCCCGGCGGCCATCATACCGAATATGCAGAACTTTGTGTGAGTTCGGAGCTCAGTCGGAGAGTTAATGGTCTAATCCCCAATCCCTGACAGCCTGGAGGTCTTCTTTGTGGGTTTGCGGAACTACGCCAAGAGCAGCATGAGCTCGGCGGGCAAGCGGAAGATCAGGGTGATGATGGGCGACCTGGTCCTGACCAGTGGACCCTCCATGGCTCGCATACGCAACACCATCAACTTCCTGGTGGCCTATGCCGCGGGTGTCGTGGTAAGTTAATGTCTCAGGACTCTTCCAATAATCCTCTCTTCCCTGCAATCCCATCCAGAGCCTGCCCGACCAGCAGGAGTACTGGCCAGCCATCATAGCCACCGATGTGCTGCTCTCCGGCTTCAGCAGCGAGTCCACCTTGGGCGCAGCTCTCATTCCCAACTCGAGGAGTTTCCTGCAACGCGACAAGACGCTCAAGTGTGTGCCCAGAAGAAGGGAGGCTGCCAGCGAGGCCTCCACCACGGTCAGTGTGGACGAAGACGAAGACGAGGAGGAGGAGCAGGATGATAATGATGATGATGCAAGTGAGCTGGAGTGGGAGGAGGAGGGCCCGCCAGCCAGACTCTTAAGCTGGTGGAGGCGACTGATGCTAGGCCTGGGCCTGCGAACCGCCGCCTACGCCAACCGACAGACGCTGAGGCACAAAGCTAGGCTGGACGATTCGGAACTGGTCGAGGAGCAGGATTACACCTGGTGGACCAAGTTCTACAACTCGATGTACTGGAGTGCCGCGGAGATGACTCACGGGCACAAGCACCACCTGGTCATCTATCCCAACGAGCTGGAGAAGCAGTCTCAGTTCGGTTACCTCCAGGACTGGGCGATACCCGTCCCCTTGGTCCACGGCGTCAAGTTCAAGAAGCAGGCTCCTCCGCGGGAGGATATCTATGCCACCCTGAAGCTACAGTTCAAGCTGACGCCTTGCCAGTGCCCGGTGCTCGAGGATCCGGGTGCCGGTGGCGACATGATTCGCCCCATGGAAAATGCCATTAATCCGAGTAACCAGACCTTGCTACGCTCACTGACGGAGACTGTGAAGCTTGTTGTGAGGGTCTACATAGTCCAGGGTATCCAGATGCGCCCTCGGGATCTGAAGGGCGACTCCGATTGCTACGTGAAGCTCTACCTGGGTGGCAAGACCTTCTCCGATCGGGCTAACTACAGTCCCAACCACAGCAATCCGGTATTTGGGCGGGTGTTCGAGCTGGAGGCTTCCCTCCCCGGAGATCACATGCTGGAAATCGTTGTTCAAGATCATGACAAGATCAAGGACGAGACCATTGGTCATACCACTATTGATTTGGAGGATCGCTGGAGGAGCAGGCATCGGGCCACAGTGGGTTTGGCCAATGAGTACAGCAAGAGAGGCTACAATCACTGGCATGACCACAAGATGCCCTCGGAAATCCTCGTTGATCTCTGCAAGAAGAGGGGACTCCCGCCACCTTACTACTATGGCAATGTCATTGAGGTGGACGGAATGCTGTTCGGGGATGAGTCTGTGATCTCTAGAGGTGGGTTGCTTTGTTTACCTTGGAGCTCTGTTGAGATATACTCCTTGTTTCTAGGTGAGCAGCTGCAGGAGCGTCTCAGCCTGGCGGTGCTCAAGAACCTGGAGAAGCTGCCTTCCTTTGCCTACGAACTGGTGCCTGAGCATGTGGAGACCCGATCCCTTTATCGTGATGATTATCCAAATGTGGAACAGGTAAGTTTTTAGAGTTGAAATTAAGGAAGGGTTTATATTAAATTTAGAAAACCTTTTTAAGTATTTGTATATTTATTTTGAGTTACTAAAAATATAAGTTAAGATGTCTTTGTATTCTTAACTTCTTGTATTTCTTGTAAAAAGTTTCCTACATAGTTGCTATAATATCTATGACGTTTTTATGCCTAACCTAACCCAACATTATGATTTATTGCCAGAACTATCTAAAATTAGCTTTCCTAGATATATTCGTAAATAAATAGCCTTCATTAATTATGATATAATCGGTCTAGACTCTAGACAAACCTTATCAGTGTTGGGCATTTAATCTATCATAAAAATACATTAAGCCATATAATGTTTGATAAGAGCATGACTTTTATTTTATCGATTAAACACCACAAAGTGTATCATCTCATTATTATAATTTGTATTATAAATAAAAGAATATTATGTGTTGTTAATATTAATGAATTAGATCTTATTTTATTTCTTATATTAATGAGGACTTCAAAAGGACGATGATAGAACTGTTTAATCTCCAGATTTTATAACCAAAATATTATTTTATAATATTTTTTAAGGGGAATTGCATATCTAGACACGTATTATAATGATAAAAC
>JAEIIF010031138.1:0-13857 GCA_018874455.1 Drosophila trapezifrons
CCGTAGTCGCGCTACGAAAAAAATCCGAACCAAAAAACACATATAGTTGTCTCTTTCAAGATTCTAATGAAGCCTTTAATTAATGAAAACTGGTGCCCTGTGTCATGAGGCCTTTAGTTATTTACTAGTTTAAAGCTGTAATTTTTGAGTATATATTGGTCTAGTGTTTGTAGTTAGGCATTTTATAAATATGTTAAGGTCTATACTTATTAATTTACTTCAATTCTAAACAAGAATTATATTAAAATCTACTTAAAACCCTGTTAAAATATTTTTACTGTGCTTTACACTATAACCATCCATCATTAATATTATTTAACGAAGACTCTGGTTTATTACTGTCCCAAAATCAATTTAAATTTGTGGTTTCCTGCATTTATTTAACCCATAAATTTTCATTCAAAATTCTTGACACACATCATAAATCATTCTCTCTTTAAATCCTCAATGTTAAGCCACTGTGCATTCATCCCCCACTGAGGCATCTAAAAATGCATTAAAAAAGTTTTATTGTTGCTTCTTTTTTGGTTTTTTTCTCCGCCGGAGCGTGCGTCGGCCATATTTGTTTGGCTTCCGTTTCCGCCGCAGAAGTCGACGTCGTCGTCGTCGCTGTAGTCTTCCTTTTCCTTCGCTCTCTCTTTTTGCCACCAACGGAAGTTGGCACATTAAAAAGTCTTTTGGATCCGCGCTGCCTTCCGTTGCTCTGGCATATCCTGGGGGCGGTAGTTCAAGTAGGCGGCGCGGCGTGAGTGTATAAACAAAAACAACATCATCATCCGGGGTGCGTCGTGGTCCTTTGTGGTCATCATCTGTTGCCAAGGTGTGAAGAGCCAACATGCCGGCCCTCAATGACCCTCATTAAGTTAATGGTCAGAAAGCAGCTCTCGCTCTGGGCCTCCTCTACACTTGGCTCTGTGTTTGTGATGGAGGAAATTCATTTAAAGAATTATTAATTTTCCGCTCCCATTGCAAAATGAGTTTTTAATGGCCCCCCATTTTGCCTTTGTGGTTGTGGGCTTTGGGCCCAATTAGAAAATCAATACGCTGCACTTTGACACAAGTTAATTCAATTTGTCGCTGGCAGCCAAATGTAATTAATGGTTTCGCCTCGCTCGGTTTGCCTTTTGGCAGCGGCGACACCACCAGCAGCTGCCTAATGAGATGAAATGTCCCATAAAAAGTTTTTGCAAAAAACTTTTTATCCCTGTTAGCATTTATGGGATAGCAATAACTGACAGATTGCGTTTTCCGCCACTTGATTTATATTTTAACTGTCATTTAAATGTTTTTTAATTCGAGTTTAATTTGGAAACGGAATAATGAATTAGCGCGGGCCAAAATAATGCATGATTGCGGATAGTAGAGTCATCAATCAAGTGCGGAAATCTGCACTAAAGCCACTTGATGTTAATCGGCAGCGACACTAAATGCCCACGACCGAGTCTGATCCTAATAAGCCCTGTTATGTGTCATTGCGGGCACTTCAATGTGATTGTTATGATGATTACCATTACCATCACAAAGAACTTGGCGTTGTGAGCACTGAGAGAAAGGAGGGGAAACATGTTAGAGATCTAGGCGGCTGATTTTAGCTACATAAATTTATGGTATTATATTTTTTCAGATCCTAGTCAAGAAACCTCATCAGTACTAATTTAACTGAGTGATCCATGCCCTAATTTTGGTTTTAAATTACATTAATATTAAGCTTCAGGCAAACAAGCTTTGAAAAATTATTATTAAGTTATGTTTTCTAATATTTATGCATTGTTTTTGAAGAAGAAATAGGGAATCTGCTATAAAGGGTGCAGAATAATAATATAAATAGTACATCTTCCTTTACCAAACACAAGAAAACCTTCATTGTCATAAAAATTATGATTATATAGTTTCAACAGACCTTTAAAGCCCCATACCGCCCCACATTTTCAAGACGATTTCCTAGATATCCCTGAGATTTTATTCCAAGTGTGTAATGTGGCTAATACCAACCGCAGACAGCTCAAAAAAAAAGAAAAGAACAGCCAAACTAGCCGACATTTGGTGAGCTTTTTATGGGGCCAACGACAGCGACAGCGACATACCAACAACAAGAAAAAGAACAGGATAAAAAAAAATGGCACAACATCTCTAATATGAGAGTTTTATTTTATTACATTTTATTACACATAAGTTGGCAACAAAATGCGTTAGGACTCGCCGAGATAGACAGTTTCCATTGAAGCGGAGGAGTTGGCAGTTTAGAGCTTGGGTCCTCAGCACGTAGAACGTATCTCCGTTTCCGCAGATAAACGCGCTCGTATCTGTGTGAATAGGCAGGCTCCTGGATATGTGTGGGTGCTGGTGTGTTTCCTTTTTAGCAAAATGTTTTGATTTCCATGGGAAGACAGCAGGACGCTTCTGCTGCTGCTGCTGCTAGTCAGCTTCAACTAATCTGTTATCCCCGAGCTGAGTTTCCTTTTTTTTTTGCTGCCGCCCCTCGTGTTTGTGTGTTGGTTTTTGCCTTTTCAATTCATTTTATTTATCGGAGCATGAAAGACGCCCTCACACACACACTCTGCTGCGGACTGTGATTGGGATGCGGATTCAGATTCAGATTCAAATACAGATACAAATAGAAATCAGCAGATAATAAAAGAGCGGAGAAAGGCGGGGCAAAAAACCAAATCAAAATGAGAAATCGCCACCTCATACCATTCTCTGGGTGCCAAATATGTGAAAAGGCAACATTAGACCAATAGAGGGAGAATTTCTTTGTAAGCTTCTAAAGAAATTGGATAGAATCTGCACTGGACAAAACTATATATATCATTTAGAAGGGAATTTAATTAGAGAAATTAGGAAATACAATTTTTTGGAGACGACCTTCTCAATATTAAGATTTTAAATAGTTAAAGAGTTAAGGATCTATATTTATAATTGTTGTTCTAGGGATTGATTATGTTTATCTAATTATCTAAAATATATTAATTCATTTCCCATGATACAACCTTAGTTAAACTTATTTTTAGTAAAAAACTACATCTAAATAGTGCTTTTTCCCTGTGTATGCTGGGATACTTGTTCGAATTCCAATGCCCAAAGCAAACAGACTCTCATTCAGTCAACAAAATAGCACTCAGGAATAGTACACACACATCCTGGGTTCTATCTATGAAATCAAAGCTGGGGGGCTGGGGAATGCTGTCTATAATTTCCCCTAATTGATATTCATTTTATGCATTCGCTCTCGGCCTGGCCAGTAGTTTCTGTTTACGAAATATGCTTGCATTTCGCCTGTTGGCAGCCCAGTCCTTTCTCTATTTCCTCATCAATATTGCCCCTCAGACTAATTGCAATTGTGTTGAGCTGACTGCTGCTTTAGGGTTTTTCTTTATTATATTCCTAGCACAGTTTTCAGCGCCGGGTCTAATTAGTCACTCTGGCTGAGGAGGAGATTCGAGTTCGAGGTCGACAAATTGAGTTGGAAATTCAATTTGGCAAATCACAAAATGAAGGAGGAGGATAAAAAAAAAATAGAAGCAGAAAAAATGTCGACCCAAGCAATGAGAATGAAGGAGGAGTGGCATAAAAAAGTTGTTGGCGGAACAAAGCTCAAATGAAACAAAGCAGCGCAAGGCAACAACAGTCAAGTCGATGGCAATGCACAGATAAAAATATTGGGATTTTATAAGAATTTGGATTTTAAATTGTTATACAAGTTTTTGCATTTACTAACTATAAAAACAGTTTATCCTCATTATTTTTTATACAAATTATTGTTTTAAAATCTTAAAAAAATACTATCATTAATCATTAATTAGTGGCTTTATTAGAACCACGAAAGAGACAACTATATGTGTTTTTTGGCTCGGATTTTGTTCGTAATGTGACTACGGTCACACTGACGTTAAAGGTAAACAACAGAAGGAAATCCTATGGTTGCAGTCAAGCTTCTAATAATAACTCTAATTAATGAAGTTTTTAATACAGTATCATTAGGTCATAATGAGATATAAAACCTTAAAAAGCCTTATAAAATCCCCAATTAATAATCAATTTTAATGATATTTCCTCCAAGTGTAGAAAACTCCCAGGGGGAGGGGGAGAGAGTGTTGACAACAACAAAATGAAGTTCACTTGGGTTTTGCTGGGGCAGCGGCAACTAGGTAGGTGGCACTGGTAGTGGCAGCAACACTGGCCGTCGGGGAGAGTTGGCGGTACTTTAAGGACACCAATGAGAGCCACGTTAGAAATGACAACAAGGATGCAGCTGCGATGCCTACCCACGGCCATTGTTGCTGTTGCTTGCTATTATCCTGCCACTGGCAATAAAAACCACCGTTCGCCGTCGTCGTTGCTGTCGTCGCTGCTGCTGCCTTTTTGCCCCGATTTTTCCCGTATATCCTAGAGAGAGCCTGCGTTGCTTTGGATTTTTGCAACTTTCATGCCAGGAATTTCTCGGTCACTGACATGGCCCCAAACGACGACGACGACAACAACAGCGAAACGCGGCTGTTGTTGCATGTTGCAAGTTGATTTCTTTCCTTCTTTTATTTTTTTTTTTTTTGCCTTTAACGTTGTTCGTTGTTTCCAGTCGTGTTGTGGCCTGCGGCGTTCGTTGTCACAAAAAAAATCTGTTTTTGGTTGACTGCCTAACATTGCTAAATGTGCATAGGCAACGACAGCAGCCACCGCAGAAAAATACGAAATAAAAATAGCAAACTGACTTGCCCGGTGTGCTGCCTGCCTGCATTAAAAAACAAAAATTCTAAATGGAAATATGACTGCCACAACGGCAAAAGAAATGAAGGCGGTTCAGTTTGAACTCATAATGAGAAAGGCAAAAGGAGCGGAGCTTTTTTTGGAATTTAGCTATTAAAGTTGGAGAATATTTAATGCAAACTGTGAAAAGAACAATACAAATTGTACGAACAATGGAAAGTACACTAGTTCAAAGAAAAAGAAAAACTACAATAGAATTGGATAAAGTTACTGAAATGTAAGCATTGGAAGGTCTGAAAAGAAGCAGCTATCTCTTATGGGGCTATGACACTAGATTGGTTTCTTTCTTAATTATAAATATTTATTAAAAGTTCATTATTTAATAACTATGTAACATTTTAGCGTCCTTCATTTAAAATAAAAAGTGTGACCATGCACTCTACCAAAAAAATTGCAAGCAATTTATAAAAAAGAAGTGTGACCGTGCTCTCGTTATATAAATTTTAAAAATCTCTTAGGCTATGACACTAGATTGTTTTCTTCGTTAATTATAAATAATTAGTAAAAGTATACGTGCATTATATAGTCCATTATTTAATAACTATATAACATTTTATCGACCTTCACTTAGAATAAAAAGTGTGACCGTGCACTCTACACAAAATGTTAAGCCATTTTTAAAAAACAAATGGCCGTGCTCTCGTTATTTAAATTTAAAAAAATATGTTATCTCTTTATGAGCTCCAATAAAACCTTCAATAAATGAAACATACAAAATCTAGTGTCATAACACCATTACTCGAAATCTTGTAAAAGTAATTTATTTCCGACATTCCTTTTCTTTCCACTTTAATTAAAATTGTTTCTCTACCAAAATCTTCATTCTGCATCTCAATATCCTATCGGAAAATCACAATTAAAGCAATCGATGAACATTTCCATAAATATCAGTCAATAAAATAGTAATAAAAGCCACAAACATTCCCCCTGCCGCTCGGATATTGCCTGCCCATCCACACCCAGCACCACCACACAAAAGTCATATTTAAATTTCATTCCCGAAGGAAACTTTTCCACTCGAAGAACTTAATTTTGTCGGCATTTTGCTGGCATTTTCCCGCAATTACATTGCTCCACTGTGCATCGACATTTATGCGAAAAGCTGACGTCTATCCCGCAGCACAGAAAAAGGGCGGGGAAATGCGGGAGGAAAAGCGAAGAAAAAACTTTGCATAGCATATTTACACATGGCCTTTGGCATTGTTTTCACAGGCGGCGCGATATCAACATGCAAGTTGCGTTGTTCTCGTTGTTGCTGCTGTAGTTTTTGGTGGCTTTTTGGCATCCTAAAATAGTTGGCGGCCGTCTGTTGTGGTTAGCATATTCAAGCTTGTTCTACTATTTTTATACCACTTTTTATTTTATTTTATTTTTGTTTTTTGGCCATGTCGAACACAAACAACCAAATTGCCGAAAAGTGGCGAAAGAGCCCCCTGGAAAATCTTTTGTTACTCGGGATTTCACTCTCTGGCACTCTGACAGGCGGGAATGTCAACTGACTTGACTTTGTTTCCATTTATAGAAAATTTTATTGGTACTTTGGATTGGGGTTTGGATCTGGGTTTGAGTTTCGCTTTGAGTTTGGCATTTTCTCGGCTACAAAAACAGAGAAAAAAAGTGTCGAAACTGAAAAGTGACACTTGCAGCAGCTGAAGGGCGGAGTTTTCGGTTGGCAAACTCTGCCAGCAGAACTTTATCAAAATGCAATTGATTTCGAATCGCAACCAACTTTCATTGACCCAAATTGGCGTAAACAACTTTCGCCAGGGATTTCATTCTCTGGCTGCCAGAAATACAATTTCATAAATTTCATTAGAAAATCTGCTCAGACCCGTACACTTCCCTTTTCCCTGAAAAAGTTAGCAGTCTCCCCCAAAAACTTTCGGCACTCGATAGAAAATTAATATATTTATACCTGGTACTGTTTTGTTATTTTAAGGGTATATTGCATAAGCAGGGAAAGGGATCTTGATTTAGGTCTCTTTAAAGGCTGAAAGTTCTTAAAATTATTTTTCCATTGCAATAAAATCTATATTTTTTCCTACTCAATCCTTTAAGCTAGCTGCCTGAAAGTATGCCATGCTTTTTACTCGCTCAACGCCCGGTATCCTATAGTCCAAACACTTGACTTTTACACTTCTTGTTTGTTCTTTTTATCAATATCTGTCAGTGTGGAAATAAAAACTTTTGTTATAAAATTAAAATTGTTCCTTGTGTGCTTAACTTTGACCGCCTGTTTAATTTGGTGCCCTTCCTCGGTGTGTACGGGTGTGTAACTTTGGAATCGATAGCCTTTGGCCAGTTTACTGGCCCAAAATCTCTGCCAGCTTCGTGGACTCAGTTCCGTTGGCAATTCGCAAACATTTTCCGGTCAATTTGTTGGAAGTTCTCCGGCTTCGATTAACTTTTCCCCGAGTAGTGAGTGGGGTAAGGAAAAGTTTTCTCTCCTATTTTACGTTTATTTTTTGCAAATAACACTCTGAAATTTAAAGTTTGTTTGCTGGTAGGTGTCTAAACTGTCTGGGCAGCCTCAGCCTCCGCCCCTCCAACTTTGTGTATTTATATATGCCATCCGCCCATAACCTACATTTACTCCCCCGCAAACTTGAACTTCTCGTTCTCGCGCTTCCGCTTTATTAAGTCATAAAAATCTGTCAGCTGCAGCTATAATTTTTTGTATTTCTTTTTTTTTTTTTACCTCCAACCTGAGTGTTGTCAGCTCATTCGACAGCTCGTAAAATGCAAAGAAAATAAAATAAACAAAAAGTGTATCTCATGAAGACATTCTTTGAAATGTTTATTGAAATTTTTCACCATAAAAAAATGTGTGTTTGCTTGTCATTTATACTTTGTGCGATTTAAGCAATTCGCTAATTTGATGAAAACACGAGGACGGATGCTTGTTATCATTTTAAAAAGGAAAATGCAGCGTAGGGGAATTTTTTCAAATTCCTGAATACATTTTCTGGGGAAATGTCATGCCCTTTTGGCCTGGCCCTTTCCTATTTTCGTTATCATTTTTCAAACGTTTCCCAGTCTAAAGCTTAAATTCAATAACAAATGGGGGACGATATTTTTTATTCGACGTTGCCAACCAAACAAACTTTCAGCGATTTATTTATGACATAAAATTATTACCAGTCGGGGCGGGCTTTTCCCTCCAGCAAAAAAAAAAAAGAAGAAAACAGCAACAGCTATCATAATTTTTGCCCTGTCAAAGTTTGCAACAATTTTTCACGATTTTGATGACAAAAAGCGAGGAGAAGTGGAGAAAAATGCGTTTCAATATTGCATTCGCTTCCACTTGATGGAAAAACGAGGAGGGCTTCCAAGTGGGAGGTTGTTATGAATTACTGTACTCGTATATATACATATATATATTTAATGCAGCTGGTACCCGCAATTTTGTTTGTTATTTTTGCTGTTTTGCAGCCTGCTTAATTATGGGGGCCGATTTCGGGCATTAGATGAAATTATTTATTATCGCTGCAGCGTATGCAAACTGCTTTGCCAAAACTAACTTTTAATGTATATTATTTTTGATATTTTTCGTGTTTGTGAAATAATTGTGTTAGGCTTTAATAAAGCCATCGTTGTGGGGGGTCATGAAACAAAGCGAAAATGTACTAAATCAACCATAATTCAGTTTAATTTATTTGCCGAGATAAACGTGCAGAGAAATTGCAAACAAATTTCGATTAATATTTGATTTTAGGAGTATTTATGGTGGAAATCTTAATTAAAGCTTACAAAAATAGTATGGAGTCTTAAAAGCTGTTCTTATTTAATAATTTTATTGACAACTTGTATTATGTATTTCTATTAATTCCTGTATATCTTTTTACTTCTTAAGCTTAAATTATAAGCCTTCTTGTTGTGTTTAACTTTTATATTTCTTTGAGTATTTAAGAACACAAATTAAACTTGTTGTTAGGGTTGCCATATGTACTTTCTGTTCTGAAATTTAATCAAGAAATGATTCTTTCACAAGTGAAACTTAAACAATAACTCCTTAAATTTATTCAAGAAAAGATTTCCTATGAAAACAGTTTTCTTTGATGCCAAAGCTTTAATCCTAAATCCATCTATTGTGAGCCTTTCTCGGCGCTTCTCAAATATTTGCCCGAGTACTTTTGCCTGGCATATTCTTCATTCATCCTACTTTCTCTCCCATTCCATCTGCAGCCTTTGGCTAAAATAACAGCAGAAAGACTTAAAATTGTTTAGTTTCAACGCGAGAAGTGGCAGGAGGGGGGGAAAAACATTTCACCCAGAGTGAACAGGAAAATGTTGCACTGGTGACGCTTGCCCCTTGGGTTTCTCGGTGGGTTCTCTGGAGCTTCCAGGTTTCCCAGATCTCGGAGTCACTGCTGCTGGTAGCTGCGGTCCCCGTCAAATATGCAGAGTGGTCGTCTAGTGAACAACATCATAATGGCAGAAATCTCTGGGCACATTAACATAATCGGGCAACGGGCCCTGGCATGATGGTGATGGCTCTGCTGATGCTTGGATGCCACTGGCATGGTGGCACTGGCAGTATACAACATAATTTTCATTTGCACCACCAGCACCCACATCCATCCCCCTGTTATTTCCCCATGCCTGTGGCAAGAATAACAAAAACAACAGCCATGGGTCGACGGCAGAGTCCGCGATTGTTTGGCGTTGGCGGAATAAACAACGCGACGTGTCCAGTGCAGGCGAAATGAACGAAGAGGGAGTATTCCAGGGGCGTAGTAGTAGGGCAGGGGCTACGTGGACCAACGACAGTTTGAAACCAACAAAGTTTTCGCTTAGCATGCACCGTGCTCCCTTTCACTCTGACCTCGCGACACTGCAGAAAAATAGGGAGCTTAAGAGGCCAATGGAAATTTGCATTTAACATTTTTTAATGAATCCGTGCTCTTTTCGGCTTTTTTATAAAGTCCCCAACAGGTAATTAAGTGAGTAGAATAATAATTTTAAACTAATGACTTAGACTTCCTTGAATTTATTAGTAGCTCCAGTGTTGATAGCCTCTCTACGCCCTTCTGTATTATTTTTCTGTTCAAAAGAAGTAACTACAAAGTCTGCCCCGCGTTCGTCGACATTTTTGAGCCTTTCTCTGCGCTTCTCAAAAAGTTTACTTGGTACTTTGCGACTTTTCATTTTGAAATAAATATTTTTACTGGAAAAGCACAAACTATTTTAAGCTTAACAACAGGAATGAATAGCATTAAAAGATAAAATTAATATGCAATGTAAATTCTGTAATTTAATTATTAAATTCAGAAATAATTCCTATTTAATTTTTCTTAAAAGCTTTAAATACCGTCTTAAAGCTAACTCCTTAAATGCATTTTTCCCCAGTGTATAGTTCTGACTCTCCTTCGCCTGCTCTCGTTGTGCTGGCGCATAAATCAAAACAATAAAGTTCAGGCGAAACAATGACGACGACGACGATGATTATGATTATGACGATGATGACTCTGTGCGATGACGACAACATCGTTGACGTTTGGACAATGTTGACGTTGCTCCGGTGCCCCATTGTTTTGAGATCCACTGCTGCCCCAATCCCCAAACCATTGCTCCTCCTCCATCATTTCCATTCTCATTTCGGTGGCAGTGCCAGTCCCTGTCCACTCTATTGATGCGCTGCGACAAATTATGTCATTGAACTGCATTCTGCACTCGCCCTGGTTTGCTATTTTACTGTTGGTTCTGTGCCGGCTTGGTGTCATGATAGAAATGAAAAATTACACCCAGCTTCGCCGACTGCTGCTGTCGGAGTGCCGAATTTCTAGACGATGATGATGTACGGGGCATGTCCATGAATAATATTGATTTGATGCAATTTTTCCTAGCTGTATACTTGTGCTTAGTTGATTTTTGATTCGCAGGCAAATGCCCAGGCGAAACTAGGGCAAACATAGCCCGTCAGCTTATGTATATTCCCCCCGTAGAACTGTTTATATTGGAAGAGAGATAAATTGCGCATCAATAAACATTGATTTTGAAGCAGATGCAGAAACTGCAGAAAGATAAATGCCAGGCTTGGTTAAGAACTATTCACCAAAAACTAGTTCAATGCATTTTATTTTGCAAATTTGTGCTGAGCACTTAATTAGCATCAAGTAAAGGCCGCATGGCTTTGTCTAGGGATGGCATAAGATCGATAGTATCGATTTATTTAGAAAACATAACATAACATGTTGTTTGGTGGCTTGTACTTGTCTTTAAATGTATTTAATTTATGTTAGGTTAAGTGATAATCTTTATTGTGAAGTAGAATTAAGAAGTAGGAGCTTTGAGCTGATACATAGATAGTTTCGATTGATTTAGGGCGTTAGTTATCGGGATAAAAAAAATGTTACTATCTATAAGTCATACTAGCAACAGTTTCTTATATTTATTTTAATGTAACATAGTTTAAGTGAAGGTATTTAGCTGACGTGTCAATGAGCGGAAATCCAGGAAATATAATTTATCGATAATAGCGATAAATTCATTTTTACCACCGATAAACTTTTATTTTTTTAATTATAGGGCCTATAGTCGACTATATTTAAATTATTTTAAGCTTATTAAAATATACCTACAAATGTAATTTACAAAGAATAATTTTTGCATAGTTCTTAAAGGCATTAATTAATATCGATTATTTTAAACTCAAATTTACCAAGTATCAATGCCGGACCACCTCTAACATGCACATTGATATACCCACTAGAGAATGCCTAAGTGAACTGTGATCCAAATTCCTCCGTTGGCATTAATTCAACAATTATTAATGGCCATTAAGCAAACTGAAGCAACAAACAAACAACAACTTGGCTCCGATGAGAGACAAAGTCTAATGGATAAAATATTTTTATGACGCGACATACCTCGTAAACTGGCCCATTATTTATTGCTTTTACATGGGGCAGGGCCAAAAAGGCCGTGGCAATAACACGGCTCGTCTGCAGTCCGGGGTGGGGCCGTCCTGAGTGATAAAGCTTTTTGATGGGCCACCACCACCACAAAAGAGAGAATGACAAGGGATGAGGGGGCCAGAAGGAGCTGCCGAGGCAGCAGGTCACAGAGCAGACAGGACAGTACAGACCAGACCAGGGACAGGACGTCAGAGGACCTCCGCGAGTATCCCCATTGGCCGTCGTCTGACGGACAGCTTGCGGATGACCCGAGCCTTTGTATATTAATGAACATTTCTCTCTCTCTCTCTCTCCAGTCGCCTCGATCCGTTTCGCCGCCAGGACTTGGTTGGTGAGGCTCGTCCGTCGATTATGCGGCAAACCACTTAACCGTGTCCTGGCTACACCCCACATATCCAAGCGTCCCAATCTCCATCTTCCCCTCGCCATGGTCCTCGTTCTTGTTCATTATGATAATAAGTGTGTGTTGGGTCCCGGGCGGCCTGGGGTTAACGTTGCGTGCTTAAATGTCGCCAATTGCGTTCCCACTACCGATATGGGTCTTCTATAAATAAATTTAATATAAATACACTAATAAATAGAATGTTAAATCAATAAAGCATATGGAGAAATTGCTTAATCGGTGTTTTAGTACAAAATTTGAATTTTTATAGCATACTTATAGGGGAATTTGTAAGATATTTCAAAGCACTTAAGAGTTTTTTGAAATTTTTGAATGTTTAAAATTCGGTTTTAAGCACAAAATGTTGTTTAATCCTACTTAGACCTTTTTATAAAAGATTTATAATTTTAAGATACCTAAAAGTCGGTTTACTGCAAGTTTAGATTTTTAGAGCATACTTTTAGGCACTTTTTAAAAGATTTCAAATCGTTGAATAGTTTTGAATGTTTTTTAATATTTATTATGCAGTTTCTAGCATTTGTAATCCTGTTTAGAATTTATAATTAAATTTCTATTACATTTTTTAATTAAAAGTATGAACAGATCTTGTAAAAAGTGAAAAAATATATTTTAAAATTTCCATTTGAACTTAAGAAAATAATATCGAAATTTGTAACCTACTTAATATAGTTCCTACAACATAGTTGACACTTTTCCCTGAGTGTTTACAATTTTTAATATATGCGTGGCCACACACAGCCAGCCTGCCTGCAATATGCACATGACGGCGTGTTTGTGTTGGTTTGCTCCTCATAATTATGCAGCTGGCTTAATTATAAAACGTTACTCTGCAGTTAACCTGGGGAATTAATTTATACAAGCAACAACAAGCAGGAGCAGGACCAGCAGCAGCCACAACGGCGAACGGGGGATTTTCCCCCTTATTACAGGGGCCGTTCAATCACAACGCCCTGCTCAATTTCAGTTTCTGTTTCCCGAGTTTATGGCGCACGGCTTTCCATTATTACATTGAGCTCGGGTTCATTAACTAATTTTAGCGCACACAAATAGCATAATAAATTGATGAGGCCAGGGGATGAGACAGGAGGGGAGAGCATTTGCATTTGTGTGTGTTACCATAATGGTCGAAATTGGGCTTATATATTTGCATGGGTTTGTTTAGGCCCAGGACAATGTCGGACAATGGCCTGCTTGCCTGCCCAGTAAAGCTTTAAGAGCCGGAGCAAACTATTAAGCCTCGAAATGGTGATGAGCCAGCGATTTCCCCTAATTTAATGACTTGATTAAAGGGGAACCTTATTTGATTTTTTCCTTTTTTTTCTCTGGTTGCTGTCGCCCAGATAATTGATACTGCAATTATCCCTAATGGCTGAGCAAAGCCATTAACTTATTAAGATTTACCGTAGTCATCCCTCGTTATTTTCTTTATCTTCAGCTGAATTTTTTGTTCCGGTGCAGCAGAGACACATGCCCATTAATTGAATTAACTCGGGTGCTGTTGACATAGCTCAAGGTTTTGTATTTTTTTTTTGTCTCTGAGCTGTACGCCCTGCGTTGCGGGGCGGCATTGAAATCACTTCTAAAGCTTCATTTGCTTCCATCCGCCGCTTATCGCGTTCCAATTGATTGCACACCCCACCAATAAAAATGTGAATAATTATGAAAATGAAAAGTAAATGGGAATTGCCACTGGGGGAAAAATGGGGATTGATTGTAAGAATTACAGGGTTAGGTTAATTATTTATAAAATATATTATTATATTTATATTAATT
>JAEIIF010031157.1:0-21607 GCA_018874455.1 Drosophila trapezifrons
ACAACAGAAATCACATGCATTAGCTGCATAGTTCAGATAAAAAACGTCTCCACAAAACCCGGGGCAATTCACAAGTCGGTGGCTGCGGATTGACTACACGTCGCCCGCACGGTTTGGCGAAGCGGAGAGACGGCACAATATGGCTATCGTTGACCTGTGGCGCTTTCCATAGAAAGGAGCAGATTGGTGAAACCAATAAGTGTAATGATCATTGGCGTCGGTGGTCTTGGGACCTGCATGGTGCGGGAAGCTCTAGAGCGGAGACTTCATGTTTCCGTCCTTGTGAGAAACAGAAACAAGCTTGAAGCTGCGGTAGGGCACGAGATGGTCGCGAAACTGGACAGGGTGGTGGTTGGCGATGGCGCTGACCCACGCGTGCTGGACAACGCTCTGCCAAAGGTGGACGTCGTTCTGTCCGGTCGGGGTGCTGACCCCTATTTGGCCCACGCTTTGGCGGAAGGGGTTAGGCGAAACAAGGTCGGAAAACTATGCTGGCCTGCCGGTACGACGAATGTTTTGGCCGATGATGGTGTGACGCTCAACTATAAACGCCTTCTGCCTATCGGGGATTGGGTTGAGGGTGCGTACCGCACGCATGCAGCTTGTATCAATGCAATCAAGCAGGCTGATATTGATTATGTGTTCTTCTGCGCAGGTCGTATGGCGAGTGTTGGAGGAAGAAGTCCGGATGTCAGTGATTCTATACGGATTAATCGAGATGCAGGTCCATTTGTATCATATGAAGACGCAGCATGGGTAATGCTCGAGGCTGCGACTACGACTGCTTATGACCTGCAACTTGTCAGTGCAGCGACCAAAATCTGACAAAAAATTTTTGGTTTGTCAGTATCTCTAGTTTTTTGCGGCGGATCCATAAGGAGTCCGTCGCCGACCGGGTAGCAGTAACGAAGGACGGCCGAGTCTGAACAACGTTTTCGATACTACTTTTTTTAGATTATATAGCTCTTTGGCCGAGAATAACGAGAAATAATGAAGACACACCGAAATATCGGCCGCAGAGAGTAGGTGGCTTACTGAAGCAAGGAATTGGCCGTGTTTCGATTGTAGAAATTGCTCCGAAAGGCTGAGATCAGCGGAGCGACATACTTCAACTGAAAGAAGTATGCCACACGATCCATGGAGAAAAATATTGACTCTTTCATAAAATATGTTCTTCGATTTTGAACGGTTTGGATACATTTATTGTATCCCAACCACCACCCAAGGCTTTGTATAGCATGACAGAATTAGACCGTTCCGCCAGGTGAATTGAAATACCTTCAGTCGTGGCATTCAGGTACGTTCGTTGGGCTATAAGCGTCTGCAGGTAGCTATCAGACCCCATCTCGAAGCGTGCACGGGAAAGACGGTATTGACGTTCTGATGCGGACACGAATCCGTCCTGAGCGATCATTTCACGGGTATAAGTTTCTTTCGCCGCAAGCGCGTCGGCGACCTCCCGGAAACCGGTCTGAATGGATTTTTCATACTGTGCGATTTCCACTTTTTTGTTTGACTTTGCCTGCTTCAGTTGGGACATTAATCGGCCTTCGTCAAAAATAGGCATCGTAATTTGTGGTGCGACATCCCATGCGCCCATTCCTGGTTTGAAAAGGCGTTTTATTCCACTGCTGGCAGTGCCATTGCTTGCCGTAATCTGGAATTTTGGAAAAAATTCTGCCCGAGCCTCTCCGATATCGTCATTTGCAGCGAGAAGACTATGCTCAGCAGCGAGAATATCCGGACGCCGACCAATCAGATCTGAAGGCAGTCCCGCTGGAACATCTGGAAAAGGGGCTATATCCGAGAGTGATTTTTTTCCTTCGAGCGCACTCTTTTGTTGTTCTGTTAGTGGTTTCCCGACCAGGAGTTCCAACTGGTTGAATGCCTGTGCACGTTGCCGATCATAAATCTCAAGTTGCTTTTCAGCTTCTCTTAGCGTCTCCTCAGCCTCAGCGACATCAAGCTCACTGGATGACCCACTCTTGTGTGACTCCACTACGAGATCATAACTCTTACGCCAGCTCTTGATGATATCTGTCGTCAACAGATATCCTTCATTATTGGCGACCCAGTTAAGAATAGTCGTAGCAACGCTTGCTTTGAGCGTTATGTCCACGCTTTCGCGAGCGTAGACATCCCCCATGTATCGATCAAACGCGGCGCGAGACGCGCTTCGAATACGTCCCCACAAATCGACTTCGTAAGCTGAAACACCGAAGCCTACACCGTAATTTCTTTGATAAATGGATCCATCAGACGGCGCCGTATGGGGGAAGCGCATAGTTCGCGCGGCATATTTTTGAATATTTGCTGACGCTGTTCCATTCAGGGAAGGAAAGAGGCTTGCATTCTCCATATCGAACTGCGCACTTGCCGTTTCTATTTGCTGAATCGCGATTCTGTAATCACGATTATTGTCAAGTGCCTCTGCAATGAGGGACTGCAATAGCGGGTCTCGATAAAATTCCTTCCATTGGGTCGTGTTCTTCAGAGCATCGGATGCAATAGGAGCCGTGGGGCGATAGGCTGAACCAGTCGGCCAAGCCGACGATGTTGGACTGTCTGGTCGTTTGTAGCGAGGGATCATGGTGCATCCTCCGAGCAGGAGGACCGCTACCATTGAAACGGAAAGATGCCGCGACATCAATGTACTCCCTCTTCAGATGTGCTTGTCGGCAAGTTGTGTGTAAGTTTCGGCTTCACCCGAAACAGTGTCAGAACAGATACAAAAAACTTGGGAACGAATAATACTGCAAGCAAGGTCGCTCCCGTCATGCCACCGACCACAGCGGTCCCAATAGCTATATGGGCCGCAGACCCAGCTCCAGTTGCGAGAGCCAAGGGTAAAGTACCGACGATAAATGCGAATGACGTCATCAGAATGGGACGAAGCCGCTCCTTTGCCGCGATTAATGCGGCTTCAGCGAGAGGCTTTCCGTTGTCAAAATGCATTTTTGCAAACTCAACGATAAGGATTGCATTTTTTGTGGCGAGGCCAACCGTGGTGAGTAGCCCGACCTGGAAGTAAATGTCATTGGCCAATCCCCTCGCAAATGTTGCAAGCGCTGCTCCCAGCAAGCCGAGGGGAACAACTAGCATGACTGCCAGGGGGATCGACCAGCTTTCGTATAGACCAGCAAGGCAGAGAACCACGACGATCAAAGAAACAGCGTAAAGTTTACCCGTTTGTCCGGCGCTCTGCTTCTGTTCAAATGAAATGGACGACCATTCATGCGACAGCCCGCCAGGCAGTTTTGACACGTAACTTTCCATGATTTGCATGGCTTCGCTGCTGCTTACGCCAGGTGCGGGAGCCCCCAGGATTTCAAATGCCGGAACGCCGTTAAATACATCCAGCTTCTGAGCACCAATAACCCATTTCGGATCGGTGATTGCCGCAAGGGGAACCATCTGTCCCTGGGCATTGCGGACGAACCATTTGGCAAGGTCGCTTGGTTGCAGACGTGAATCCATCTCGCCCTGAAGGAAGACCTTTTTTGCTCGGCCGCTCATATTGAACTGATTGACATAGGACGACCCAAACGCGCTCCCGATCGTATCGTTAATGTCACTATTGGATACAGAGTAGGCGTTAGCACGCTCACGTATGACATCGACATGCCATTGCGGTGCGTCGTCCAGTCCGTTCAACCGCACGGCGACCAGCCTGGGATCTTTTCGCGCCATGGCAAGAAGCTGGTCTTTTGCTTTGGAAAACTGCTCATATGGTATGTTGTCTGGATTAGTGAGTTCGAAATCAAAGCCACTTGCGTTACCAAGTTCGATGACCGGCGGGGGAAGAAAAGCGACAATCTGTGCACCGCCATAGTTCATGAAGTGACCGTTAATGTCGTTCGCAATATCCTGCGCTGTGCGAACGCTGCCGCTACGGTCTTCGATATGCTTCAGTTTGACGGCGATGAATCCTGCGCTCTGACTTCTCCCACCAAAATGAAATCCAAAGACTGTCAGGACACTGGTGATGGCTCCTTTATCGTGTGCCTGTACATACTCGCGGATATCTTTCTGGACTCGCTCAGTTATGTGGCCTGTGGCATTGAGCGGAGCCTGAACCTGAACAAATACGACTTCCTGATCCTCGTCTGGAAGAAAACCTTCCGAAAGGCTTAGAAAACTGTAAATCGCACCAACGCTCAGCATCAGATAGACGGCCCACGCGAAGGGGGTTGACTCCACCCACATGACGAGGCGGCCGTAAAAAGCCAGTGTTGCGTCGAACGCCTTGTTGAATAAACCGAATGGACCGCGCGTCGTAAGCCCGTGAGATTGACGTAGAATAGTGGCACAAAGTGCCGGCGTGAATGTAATGGCGGTAACAACCGAGAGTGCCATCGCCGCGATGATCGTGATCGAAAACTGTCGATAAATGATTCCGGCGGAACCACTGAAAAACGCCATCGGCAGGAACACAACGGAAAGGACCATCGTGATGCCGAAAAGCGCACCGGTAATTTCCTTCATGGAGCGGCTTGTTGCGTCGGCTGGCGACAGATGTTCTTCAGCCATAAGGCGTTCCACATTTTCGACCACAACGATAGCATCATCCACGAGGAGGCCGATTGCCAGGACCAGCGCCAGCATTGTCAGGGTATTGAGCATAAAGCCGCACGCCTGAATCACTGCGAACGTTCCGAGCAGGACGACTGGCACAGCGATAGCGGGTATGAGCGTCGCCCTGATATTCTGCAGGAACAGGTACATCACCACGACAACAAGCCCGATTGCGATGATCAATGTTTCCACAACTTCATGCATGGACTCAATCACGAACGGCGCCGTATCATAGGCGTATACAACATGGACGCCTGCCGGCAACGATGGCTTGATCCGGTCGAATACGGCTTTGACGGCAGCCACGGCCTGAATCTGGTTCGCTCCAGGCGCCAGATTGAGCGCCAGCCCTGCGGCAGGATGCCCATTCAGGAGTGGTTTTGGTTGATAATTCTGGGCTCCCAATTCTACGCGGGCAACATCACGTAGACGGACCTGGGTTCCGTCCGGGTTCACCTTCAGAAGAATATTTGCAAATTCGTCCGGTGTTGTTAGACGTTGTGGCCCCATGATGACAGCGTCGAGTACTTGTTCATCAGGACTTGGAAGCGCTCCAATTTCTCCCGATGAGACCTGATAGTTCTGTTCCGATATCGCGTTGCGAACATCGGTCACAGTTAGCCCATAGCTGGTCAGTTTTTCGGGTTTCGCCCATATGCGCATGGCATATTCTGAGCCAAAGAACGTGTAATCGCCGATTCCGGTAACGCGTGTTACTGGTTCTTGCAACCGATTGGCGACAAAATCTCCCAACGCGTAGGAGTCCAGTCGATTATCTTCACTGACCAGCATCGCTATCAACGTAAAGCTCTTGGTCGCTTTGGTGATCTTTACACCCTGTGCCACGACATCTGGCGGTAAAAGAGCTTGTGCCACGGTCATCCGGTTCTGGACTTGAACCTGAGCGATATTTGGATCTGTGCCCTGAACGAATGTCAGTACAACCTGCGCCGTTCCATCCTGTTGCGCTGAGGATGATATGTATTCCAGCCCATCAAGACCATACATCTGCTCTTCAATTGGCTGTACGACCGTTTTTAATACGGTTTCAGCCGAAGCTCCGGGATAGGTAATACTTACCGTAACAGGAGGGGGGGCAATGCCAGGGTATTGTCCAATCGGTAGCGTTATAAGCGCGATTATACCAAGGAGGGAAATGAGTAAAGCGACGACCCATGCGAAAATAGGACGGCGAATAAAGAATTCCGACATGGCGGGTAACTCCGATACCTGCCGGTCAGGCCGGTGTGTTCACAATATGGAGTGTGTCGCCAGGCTGCACACTCTGAAGCTTGTCAGTGATGATCCGATCACCGTCGGAGAGACCGTCGGAGATGATCCAGGAGTTCTCACGATCCTGAATGATCGTGACCTTTTTCTGAATTGCCTTGCCGTCACTGCCTGCGACCAAGACGTAGGGGTCGGCATGTAAATCTCTCAGAACGACATTTTGTGGAATCAGAAAAGCATTTTTACGACCATAATGCAGGGTTGCGTGGACAAACATTCCGGGGAGAAGCATAGCGTCAGGGTTATGGAATGTGGCGCGCAGGGTCGTCATACCGGTTCCAGGGTCGACCATAACTTCGAGAAGATCGATATGACCGGGGTTGGGAAGCTCTTTTCCTGTATCGAGGACGACGTCAACCTGACCTGCGTCAGTTGTCGCGTGTGTTTGCTGATCCTGGATTAAGGATTCGCGAAGACGCGATATTGCTTCACCGGTAACGGTCAGGTCTACGTAGATCGGGTCTAGCTGCGTGACTGTAGCCAGTGCGGTGGTCTGATTTGCCGTGACCAGCTCACCTTCAGTGACGAGAGTTCGACTGATACGCCCAGCAATAGGGGAGTAAACACGCGAGTAATCAAGATTAACTTGTGCTGAAAGAATTTCAGCCTTTGCACTGGCGATGTCTGCTGCGGCTTCTGCCGCGGCTGATGCGGCATCGTCATAATCCTGACGGCTGACTGCATTGATACCGGAAAGGTGTGTAAAACGAGCTTTGCGAGCATCCGCAGAAGCTTGTTCTGCCATTCCATGTGCCAGGTCCGCTTTGGCACGAGCAAGAGCGGCCTCATAGGGAACAGGGTATATCTGGTAGAGTTGTTGCCCGGAGTTGACGTCACTTCCTTCAACAAAGAGGCGTTTTTGTAGAACGCCACTGACTTGAGGACGGATGTAGGCTTGCCTGTAGGCTGCGGCGCGACCAGGGACGTACCCTGTAAGGGTTACGAGTTCTTCATGCGCGGTCATGATATGGACATCGGTCGCTGGTGGTGGAGATGCACCCGAATCCTTCTTGCCGCATGAGGATACCAGAAAAAGCATACCTATTAGGCATGTAGGGGCTAACGCACGGGCAGACACCAGTTGAGATCCTTTCGCATGGGAGTGTCCTCAGGTAGTGAATTATGAATGATATGTATTTTTATTCAGTGTCAAGTGGCGCTTCTTTGTGGTATTTTTCAAAGAAAATTGTCGGTGGAGATGTGATTGAAATGGCTCAAAAAAAATATGAACGAGAAGAGGATGTACGAGAGAATATCGTGGGGAAAGCGCAGCAGTTGTTCGAACGATTTGGCCCGACAAAAACAACAATTTCGGAAATAGCTCACGCTTCAGGTATGTCGCCAGCGCATATTTATAATTTCTTTTCAAGTAAAAATGACATAATTGAGGCCGTCGCAGATAAGGTATTATTTAATGTCCAGAAAAATATCATTCATGAAATAGATTCTTGTAAGGATTTTTTGAAGAAAATGGAGTTAGTTTTTATTTCTATACACAGGCATTACAGAAAAAACGCTACTCCGGCTAATGATGTATTGAAAATAAAACTTTCAGAAGGCCTGGGTAGTTGGCACTACGAAAGGAAATTTTATAAATTTGTATTAAATACTGTTGTAGATATTCTGTCATCGGTAGAAACGAAAGATAAAATAAGTAAAGATGAAATTAATGCGGATAGTGTGACAATATTGGATTGCCTATTTTTTGGGGCTGTATACTCAGACATGTTTCGATTGATTCCAGAAGATGAGTATGAGAATAGAATTCTGGCACAGATAGATATTATTGGGTGTGCCTTAACCCAAAAGGGCTATCTAATATATTAATTATTATGTAAGAATATTCATATTACTATATAGGTATGTTATGATTAGCATACCATTAGATAAAATCATTTGGTGGATCCGCGCTCTATCAGTCGGGGGGGTAGTATCTTAGCATGGCGCTCAACATCACGCTCGATCATGTACATGATTGTATTCACAAGAACCGAGATGTCCTGACTGAACGTGGTCAGGTCATACGAAGCCCATGATGCCATGGGAATGTCATCAAAACCGATGACGTCGACGTCGTTAGGGACGTCAAAGCCAAGTTCGTGCCGCAGAACGTCAAGGGCACCGCATGCAACAAGGTCATTGACGCAGAAAAGGGCATCCGGGCGGAGCCGGCCTTTGAAAAGAGTGCGGGCGGCCCGGCGGCCGTCGTCGTAGTCGAAGCCGGCGACGTGGCATCGGCCAGCTATACCCAGGGACTGGCAGGCCTCAACAAAACCGGCCTGTCGTTGATCCTGGGGCGTGCTGCTTCGCCCCGCGAGATAGGCGGGGCGGCGGCGACCTGAGGCATGAAGACGATTGGCTGCAATCGCGCCACCGCTGCTGCTGTCAACCGAGATGGTCCTGAGCCATTCACCCGCATGCCCTGAATTCATGAGAACAATGGGAATCTGATAGCGATTGAGGTGACTAGCACTCTCGGCGCTTGCGACAGGCAATGTGCTGATCACACCGTCCACACGGTAGCGGGAGATATCATGCACAATCTCATCAAGCGCACTGTCACCAGGCGCCTTGACAAGCATGATCTGCAGATCTGCGGCCTGAAGAATATCGGCTATGCTGTCCAGCATGGCGGTGAAAAACGGATTATACAGCCCGCCGGTAACAAGGGCGATGATGGACGAGCGCCCTGTCTGGAGGATTTTGGGGAGTATCGTTGGACGGTACCCCAGTTCTTCAGCAGCCTGCAGGACCTTCTGGCGTGTCGTCGGCGAAACGCTTGCTCCCTTGGTGAAGGTGCGGGAAACGGCCGACTGGGAGACTCCGGCAAGACGGGCGACATCGTGGGATGAAACCCGGTGTATTTCTGCCTGATGCCCGGCTGAAGGTGCATCCGAGGGCGTCATATGGGCCTCCTCATCTTGGCCGAACACTTGATTGCATATATATGCAATCATATGACAGTAACCCTTTCCTCTATCAGAAGACGCCAGAAATGACGAATGCATCGGCCACAATGGACGTTTCACATAAACCTGTCACTGCTCCGTACGGTCGCCGTGCCGCCGAGTTCGCCCTTGCCCTAGGAACCTTCGGTATTGGGATAGGCGAGTTCGGAACTATGGGCATTCTTCCTGATGTTGCGAAGGACGTTCACAGAAGCGTTCCCCAGACGGGCGAGTTGATTAGTGCGTATGCATTAGGCGTGACCGTCGGCGCCCCGTTGATCACCGTGCTCTGTGCTCGTATGCCACGACATATACTGCTTATTAGCCTGATCGCCATATATGCGACTGGGAATATGGCTACCGGTCTCATGGGCAATTTCCCCTCCATCATTGTAACCCGCTTTCTCGCGGGCCTGCCGCACGGCGCCTATTTCGGTCTGGCTGGACTCGTCGCCGCGGCCCTCGCGCCGCCCCATGAAAGAGCCCGCGCCATTGGTCGGGTTATGCTCGGATTGACGATCGCGACCGTTATCGGCGTCCCGTTGGCAACTCTGTGCGCCCAGGCTGTTGGGTGGCGGTCCATGTACTGGATCGTGGGTGGTCTCGGGGTTGTCTCAGCACTGCTACTTTCCTTATGCCTCCCAAGGATTAATGCAGCTGCCGGAGCCAGTCCGCTGACCGAACTTTCGGCTCTGGCCCGTCCCCAGATATGGCTGACCCTGGCGACGGGCGCGATCGGGTTTGGCGGATTGTTCTCGGTTTACAGCTACATTGCCCCCGGCCTCATCCATGCTGCCAATGCGGCGCCTGCCATGATTCCCGTTGTTCTCACGATATTTGGTCTGGGGATGACGCTAGGCACAACCATTGGCGCGTCCCTGATCGACCGGGCCCCGCGCCGTGCGACCGCCGGGTTTCTCGTCTGGAACATACTGGCCTGCGCCACTCTGGTTGTGACCGTTCATAATGTCTGGTCGGCCCTGGTGACAGCGGCGCTGGTGGGTTTTGGAATAGTGCTTGCACCGGCCATGCAGGCCCGGCTGATGGATTTTGCGGCTTCCGCGCAATCCTTGGCGGCCGCACTGAATCAGTCCGCCTTCAATATCGCGAACGCGCTGGGGGCCTGGCTGGCGGGAGCCGCCATAGCCAGCACAGGCGACTGGGGAGCGCCAGGATGGGTCGGAGCCCTTCTTGCCCTGGGAGGACTGTGCGTGTTTCTGGTGTCACTTGCTATCGAGAAAAAACAGAATAAGGTGGTAGAAGAAGATATTATAATTTGATTGTTTTTGGATTATTGAGATAACTTTTAATTATTGATCATAAAGAATTTTGGGGTTGTTATCAGGCTTATCATCGTAATATTTTGTGGTGGCAGAACTTTTCGTTAGGTGTTTGGTCCCGGGGTTTGATGGAGTGATATTTTCACGAGAGTGGAAGGAAGCATTAAGGGACAGATACGTCCTGGCAGCACCACGACCACGCACGCCATGCGAGCAGAAATACAGCGATCGCAGGCTTCGCTCGCGGCGCTGAGCAAGGAGTTCGGGATCAACCCGAAAACAGTTGCGAAATGGCGGAAGCGTCAAACGCTTGAAGATCAGAAGACAGCTCCTAAAGAGCCGCGCTCAACTGTCCTGTCCGAGACGGACGAGGCGATGATCGTGACCTTTCGCCGGCATACGTTGCTGCCGCTGGATGACTGCCTTTATGCCCTGCAGGCCAGCATTCCTCATCTGACACGATCAGCCCTGCATCGCTGCTTGCAGCGTCACGAGATCTCACGACTGCCGGACATGGAGGGAGACAAGCCAAGACGCCAGCGCTTCAAACGCTACCCGATTGGTTTTTTTCATCTCGACATAGCGGAAGTCCAGACCGCTGAAGGCAAGCTGTACCTCTTCGTTGCCATTGACCGGACAAGCAAATTCGCTGTCACACAACTGGTCGAGAAAACTGATCGAAAGACGGCCTGGTCGCGTCCAATGCGCTTCGACATGATCTGCGAAGCTCACGGGATCGAGCATCGTCTGACGAAACCCAATCATCCCTGGAGCAATGGTCAGGTTGAACGGATGAACCGGACGATCAAGGAAGCAACCGTCAAACGCTTCCATTACGACAGCCATGAGCAATTAAGGACACATCTCAATAATTCATGGCAGCCTATAATTTCGGGCGAAGGCTCAAGACCCTGAACGGCCTTACCCCTTATGAATATGTCTGTAAAATCTGGACTTCAGAGCCAGAACGATTCATCATCAATCCAACCCATCAAATCCCGGGACTAAACACCTAGGCATATTATTCGATGAATGGAGACAGCGGTGTAAGGTCGTTCAAATTACGGCGCTACTTGAGCAAGGCGTTCCTGTTCAGAATGTAGCCCAGAGAATGGGATACCGCAACGCATCAAGCTTCATCGCAATGTTCCGCCGCATCACGCGGTGTAAGTCCTACACGGTTGACCGCAAAGCATGATGCTGCCACTGCCAGAACCCAGTGAGCTCTCGCAGCGGCGATAAACAGGGAGCAATTCCTGCCATCATTCCAGGTCGAACCTGTCTAGCTCCATCACCTTGACCCAGGCGGCAATGAAGTCGTTAATGAACTTCCCCTTGCCATCTTCGCTGGCGTAGACCTCGGCGTAGGCACGCAGCACGGCATTGGAGCCGAACACCAGGTCGTTGCGCGTGGCGGTGTATTTCACCTCGCTACTGGCGCGGTCACGGCCCTCAAATATTTCGGCTTCGGCATCCACTGGCGCCCAAGCAGTGCCCATGTCCAGCAATTTTACGAAGAAGTCGTTGCTGAGTACGCCAACCTGTTCACCGAATACGCCGTGACGGCTACCGTCGAAATTGGCACCCAGCATGCGCAGACCGCCGACCAGCGCGGTCAGTTCCGGGCCAGTCAGGGTCAGCAGTTGAGCGCGATCAATCAGTAATTCCTCGGTACGCACGCCGTTGCCGCCCTTGCCGTAGTTGCGGAAACCGTCAGCCACCGGTTCCATCACCTCAAACGAGGCGATGTCAGTCTGCTCCTGTGTTGCATCGACACGACCGGGGGCGAACGGCACCGTTATCGCCATGCCTGCGGCCTTGACCGCCTGTTCCACACCCACAGTACCAGCCAGCACAATAAGATCGGCCAGCGAGGTGGTGAGGGCTTCGCGCTGGATCTCTTGCAATCTTTCTAGCGCGGGCAGTACCGATTGGTTGACAGCCCAGTCCTTCTGCGGTGCCAGTGCCACGCGTGCGCCATTGGCCCCGCCGCGCTTGTCGCCGCCGCGGAAGGTGGAGGCCGATGCCCAAGCCACGCCGACCAGCTCGGCCACGGTCAGGCCGGATTCGGCAATCTTCACTTTCAGCGCAGCAATGTCGGCGTTGCTGGGGTGGTACGCCGGCGCGGGCAGCGGGTCTTGCCAGATCAGGTCTTCCTTGGGTACTTCCGGGCCCATGTAGCGTGCTTTCGGGCCCATGTCGCGGTGAGTCAGCTTGAACCAGGCACGGGCGAAGGCTTCGTTGAAGGCTTGGGGGTCATCCCGGAAGCGCCGCGCCACCTTCTCGAAATCAGGGTCAAAGCGCAGAGCCAAGTCAGTGGTCAACATGGTCGGCTTGCGCTTCTTCGATGTATCGAACGGGTCAGGGATGCTTTCGAGCGCATCCTTGGCTTCCCACTGGATCGCACCGGCCGGGCTGCGAGTTTGCACCCATTCGTACTTGAACAGGTTTTCGAGGAACTGGTTGCTCCACTGGGTTGGTGTCTGGGTCCAGACCACCTCGATGCCCGATGTGAATGCATCCGGGCCGACACCGCTGCCGTGGCTGTTCTTCCAGCCCAAGCCCTGCTGTTCCATCGGTGCGCCCTCCGGTTCCGGGCCGATCGCATCGGCCGGGCCGGCGCCGTGGGTCTTGCCCAAGGTATGGCCACCAGCGATCAGGGCGACGATTTCCTCGTCATCCATGGCCATGTTGCCGAAGGTGGCCCGGATGGCTGGCGCAGCCGAGACCGGGTCGCCATTGCCGTTGGGGCCTTCCGGGTTGACGTAGATCAGGCCCATTTCGGTAGCTGCCAGCGGATTCTTGGCCAACGTATCTGGGTCGCGATGGGCCAGCCAGGTTTTTTCTTCGCCCCAGTTCACATCCATGTCCGGTTCCCAGGTGTCAGCACGTCCAGCGGCGAAGCCGAAGGTGCGAAAGCCACTGTTCTCCAGCGAGACGTTACCGGCCAGCACGATCAGGTCGGCCCAGGAGATAGCCTGGCCGTACTTCTGCTTGACGGGCCACAGTAGGCGCCGCGCCTTATCGAGACTGACGTTGTCCGGCCAAGAATTCAGTGGGGCGAAGCGCTGCTGGCCGCGCCCGGCGCCACCGCGCCCATCCACCATGCGATAGGTGCCAGCGCTGTGCCAGGCCATGCGGATGAACAGTCCGGCATAGGTACCCCAGTCGGCCGGCCACCATGGCTGCGAATCAGTCAGCAGCTTTCGCAGGTCGGACTTGAGCGCGGTGTAGTCGAGGCTGGCGAAAGCCTTGCGGTAGTCGAAGGATTCACCCAGCGGGTTGCTGCGGTCGGCGTGTTGGTTCAGTAGATCTACGCGCAGTTGCTTAGGCCACCAGTCCTTGTTGGTAGTGCCGGTGCCGGCAGTATTCCCATGGAAAGGGCATTGAGATTTGGTGTTTGCAGATGTCATCGTTAGGCTCCTTAATACGCTGAGACAATGAAAAAGTGTCCCAACCAATCCATGACGATGACATTTGAGACGATCCTGATTCTTAAAAGAAAGGAAGAGTCATCGTCGATGTATGCATCATCCACCCTTCGAAATTTGAGATATACACGGCGAAATAAAAATATCCGCTCCATTAATGAAGCAATCGTGCAAATGACTAGCGTTGCAGTGTTCGCCGCGCCAATGATCGTGATATTCGACCAGCCGAAGCTACTTACTGATGGCTCAATGCTCCGATCCCGACGACCTCCCCCACCACCCTTTGCATAGGCCCAGCCCGCTGCAACGGCTTCGCTGCGCGGCGGATCGGTGCCAGTACGACGCTGGGTATTGACCTGCCGATCCATGCCGGCATTCGGCTGTTTCGTTGGCCGCAGGGAAGGCGGCCTGAACATCATTCTGGCCCAACGGAGTTGGCCTTTTGAAGGGGTATATGGTGACAAAGGAAAAGCTTTCCATTTTTCAGTCATTTAGCTACGCTGCTAGACGTTCAACGAAACCGCTAACAAATAGCAGTTTTCTTTGGTTGCAGACGCCCGCAACCAGAAACACACCCAAAACCCCGCTAAGTCACTGACTTGGCGGGGTTTTTTTGTTGCAACCAACACCACACGCCTATCAAATTCCTCATCATTTCAATGACTTGGGACCCGTAGGTTCAAATCGGGGTACCTGATACCCGCAACCAACTGCTTCTTATATTGGCGTAGAGGGGCGGGCTCCGGCGTACTGGGGCGTAATCGGGCGTAGGAGAAAGAGCGGGGAGGGGACACTGCCCTCTGGCAGGCAGAAACTCCTGCGACAATGCTTTGTCGGGATGACGGCAACGCGGGGGGAAGCGAGATGTCCGTTATTCGTGCTTGAACGTAAAATAGCAGACGTTCCTACTCGCCTAAAATATGTGTCGAGCGATGTTAATGCCCTCAACTGCCAGGACTGAGGAAACGATCAACCGGTTTCAGTCGTAATTTTAGCGAGTGCCGTTATGCGTTGCGCTTTCCAGCGTTGAAGCAGTCGGGAGCGAGGCTCACCTATCTTCTCATCCAGAATTTCTACCGCGTGTATCCGGTCCGTACGAAAGTGACGAAACCCCTGCCTCAACTCGCACCAAGCGATCAACATGCACGTGATGTCCGAATAACCGAGAACGACTGGCCATACTGTACGCTCGGTGACCTCGCCTTGTTGATCCCGATAATGCAGGCGTAATTTCATTCCTGCACGAATGGCCGCTCGAAGGCTCGCTCTGTCATCTTTGCCTTGTGATGCATCGAGAGGCAGCTTTGTCGCTGTGCTTGGAATGCTGATAAACGGCTGCAAGGCCGGGGGGACAACCGCTGTAACCTTGGTGAGCACGTCCAATGCGGCGCGTGACAGTTCCTTTTCGCCATGGGCCGCCACCCACTGTGCTCCCAAAACGATTGCTTCAAGCTCAGCCGGAAGCAGGGCAAGGGGTGGCATGTCATATCCGGCCCCCAAAATGTACCCAACGCCGGCTTCCCCTGAAATGGGTACGCGCTGCCCGATCAAATGTGCGACGTCGCGATAAATCGTGCGGATGGAGACTTCCAGCTCCTCGGACAGCATCCTCGCCGTAACGGGTCGAGACGACCGGCGCAGGATCTGAATGATCTGAAAAAGGCGATCGGTGCTACGCAAAGGTTCTGCAATCATGCTGACAGGATGTTGTCAGCATGATTGTGCCAAAAGGCGGGGAACACAACCGTCACAGGAACTTACAGATGACATTCGCCTCTATCCGTCTCATCGCCGCCGACATCACTACGATGGTTGCTTTTTATGAGCTAGTGACCGGGCATTCTGCCGAATGGCTTGCGCCTCAGTTTGCCGAAATCGTAACCTCTGGTGCGAGAATTGCGATCGGTAGTATCGAGACAGTGGCGCTGTTCATGGAAGGAAGTGCTGAGCCAAGCGCCAATCGTACGGCCATCCTTGAATTCAGGGTCGAGGACGTGGACGCTGAATTCACGCGTCTGAAAGGCAAGGTGGACGTTGTGATCGAACCCAAGACGCTGCCTTGGGGTAACCGCACGCTCCAGTTCCGCGATCCCGAGGGGACGATCATCAGCCTGTTTACGCCGGTAACTAAAGCTGCCCGTGTCCGTTTCGGGAGCCTGTGACAAAGCAGGGTCGGCGCTGATGGTAATTCTCTGGAGCTGCAAACCACTGGATATTTTCGGATACCGAGCAACGAGGGCTAAGTGGAATGTCGGCTATCTGATGAAAACATGATAACTCGGCCATTACTGTCCTCCATGCGGCGCTGTCCTTCAAATAATAAGAGCCGTATTATTGAGGTCCGAGCGTAGAGGACGGATAAAGTCTACGGGCAACCCGCTCCATGGTTAGCCCCTGCACGATGATCGTAAACACCACCACGCCGTAACAGACAGGCAACAGCAGCTCCCGCAAGTCTCCGGGCGGCAATCCAAGTGCCAGCGAAACCGAGATACCTCCACGCAGACCGCCCCAGGTCAGAATACCAAGAACACGACCCCGCTCCCATTGTCTGAGGTGAACCGGAAGCGTTGAAAACAGCACACTCAACGCCCGCACGGCAACGGACAGCGGTATCACGGCAAGGGTCGCCAGCACCGTAAACAGATGTGGCGTGACCTCTAGGATTTCAAAGCCGATCAGCATGAACAGCAGGACGTTCAGCACCTCGTCAATGAGTGTCCATGCGACGTCGAGTTCCTTTCGAGATGCCTCATCAAAAACGGAATGGCTATAATTTGTACCAAAACACAGTCCTGCCACGACGACGGCAATCGCACCCGACATGCCAAGCTGATTGGCAATGCTGAAGGTTCCGGTCGCCAGAGCCAACGACGTCAGCAGATCGATATGCGGATCTCGCTGTCCCTTAAGCACACGGAGCGCAATCCATCCGGTCAGTGCGCCCAGCAGACCGCCACCAATCGCCTCGCGGCAAAAGCTCAGAGCAATCTCGGAGGCGGTCACTCCCAGACTGTCCCCGGTCGCCAGTCCAATCGTGACGCCGAAAATCACCACGCCCACGCCGTCATTGAACAGGCTCTCCCCTGCGAAAACGGCCTGAAGGGGGGCCGGTAGTCCTAGACGTTTCAGCATGCCGACAACCGAAACAGGATCAGTTGGCGCAAGGATGGCCCCAAGGACGATGCACCACGTGAAAGGAACGGTATGACCTAACAGAGGGAAAACGTACCATGCCGCGATTGCCAGAAAGGCAACAGCCAGAACGGTTCCCAGAACAGAGAGAGCGGCCACGGAGGCAAGCTTTGCGCGCAGATGTCCGACATCCACCTGCGTGGCCCCGGCAAACAGAAGCAGGGACAGCGCGCCATTCAAGAGAGCCGTGGGAAGATTGATGGCTCCAAGCACAGATCGCGGGAGCGCCTGAAGGTCATAGGCCGGGATCAACGGATTCAGGATCATGACCAGCAGGGAAGCCAGCAATGAGAAGACCAGCACGCCGATCGTCACAGGCAGGCGAAACGTGTGATGATTGAGAATGCTGAACCCTGCCGAGAGGGTCAGAAGCAGAGCGATGAGGTTGATGGTATCCATGCCTTCACCGCTGGCTGCTCCTGTCCATTACGTCAAGAAAAACCGGCAATGGTCCGCTTTCCGGAAGCCCAAACGGCTCCGCTTATGACCGAAATGAAGGCGTAAACAGTCGTAGAAATTATTTTGATATTTGCATTTGCAATTCTCACCGCTTTGGTCGGCGAAATTCTACCGGTGATCCAAGAGAGAACTCTATGAACACATTTGAGTTCAGTATATTGCGAAACACAATCTCAATAAAATATCCGCGATTCATCCGAGCGTAAATCCACCGCGCCTCAGCGCGTCCCTGATCCGGTCAACTTGCCTTTTCGCGATCCTTATTGATTCCTCAGCCAGCCGCCAAAGCGGCGTCAGGCAGGTAGTGTCAATCAGGCGCTTCGGAAGAAACTGGCGGTTCCACGAACGTATGATCACTTCAAATGCCTCTTGATATGCAGAGGAAAAATCCCTCCGACCTTGCTCTAGTAAGCCAGATTCACGACACATACCCGCGTATGCGATGGGGAAAGCCGCCAAACTCGTATCGTCGGGCGCATGATGATAGCTAGCCAGAAGCAGATTGCCGAGTAGAGTGGCTATGCTCGCGCGATCAAGGGTTGTACTGGTCATCAGGCGAGCGAAACGACGCAAGCGATCATTAATCACCCAGCCCGAATTCCTGAGTTCACCAATGATGTCTCTATGGTTAAACTGCGTGAAATAGTAATTTGCGTCGATTAGCGATGCAATGACCTCAATATATTCAGCATGTGAAATATACTTTGAGAACAGGCTTACCTGTTCAAACGGTTGCGTCCAACTGACCGCTGCCCCTGCACCTTGCGCAATGACCCGAAAACCGAGATCGTCGGACAGGAGGGCACGTTTGGGACCGAGCGATGCTATTAATGTGTCGTAATAGGCAGGCTCAAGATCCTTGAGGAGATCGGCGATACTGTCCGGCAGAAATTCATCAGTTTCTGCCGGAAGAAGCATCAACTTCTCCGTAAACTCAAGCGCCGCGGATGCTTCTTCTACTTGTCGTTCTATAGCTTCTTCGGTGAACTCGGCCATACGACAGTGCTCGCCGTCCCACCCTAAGATGCCCATCTTGCGGCCGCGTTGCGACTGGCGCTCCTTAAGAAGTTGGCGAAACAGGTCGATAGTTGCCTGCACTACAGCTAAGCGCGATCCAGACTTCAGAAGAGTTGCGCAAAGCCCAAGCCGAGTCCACGCATATATCGAAACTGGATCTACCAGGATGATGCCTCTGTCGGCAGCCTCGCGCCCAGTTTCGAACTCGCCCGAAATACCCAGCGCAGACTTCAGGCCAAGTTTAGAATTGACAGAGAGATGGTCCCATACGTCGAAGACGGATGAACCCGAGAACTTTGCCACCATCGGCAATGGCAGGACGTTATCGCGGTACATCGTTGTGATCTCATTACCCTGAGCAGCTCGTCTACGAGCGACAGCGAATACTTCTTCAAATCTGTGATCACCTTTGCTGTCGTCGATAGAGAACGAACCGAAAGTGGCATTCCCGGGGAAAAGACGTGAAAAATCGCGTACCGTCCGCTGGAAGGCAAAAACATAGCGGCTTTGTATCTCCATGACCCGATAGGTCTGCGGCTCAAAGCCTAATTTCGGTATCTCGGTTGTTTCTCCGACTTTCAATCCGACCATCTGTTTTGCAAACGGATCGTTGGGCGATATCTCATCGCGATCGATCACGGGATCGACCTCGGTCTCGATAAGACGGAGAATCCTCTCACCCGTAATTTCGTTTAGAAGCACTATGCCCGTTCCCGGCCCAACAACAGAGGGCGGTGCCAGCGCAGCTTCATTTGGCTGGCCATTGAGGATAAGTCCTACCGCAAAGGCAGTATGGATAGATGGTTGTCCATAGCCGCTACGCAGCGCTCGATAACCAATAGCCAGCGATTTAGGGTTCCCGGCATGGTATTGGCCAAGCACCCAAGCAAGAGTCATAAGTTCATCGGGACTACCATTGATGCTATCGGGCAATTCCTCCAGCCAAGGCAAAGCTTCCGTGCTGCGCCCTAAGCGCATTAGCAGGTGAATCCAAGCCATGCGCACGCGCAGTGTGTCTTCTTGGAGCAGAGCCTTTTCGACAAGTCTTAGAGCAGGCTTCAGAAGTCCTGCGCGTTGGTAGATGTTGATGCCGACGTAAAGATACTGCGACGCTGCCCTAAGATCCCCCGGGAGCGATTCGAACAGCTTGCGCGCCTCTGCTCGTCGATCGGCGAGGTAAAGTGCCTCGAGCCGCCTACGAAGCGCATAACTGTCAGATTGCCCATGAAGTGGTTCGTAGAGATCGGCGGCAAGCGAGTACTGGCCAGCTGAATAAAGCATCTCGGCAGAGTGAACGCGCTCACGCAATGTTAACTCATTATTAATGACTGTGCGTATGTCTTCGATGAAGCCTTTCCGAAGCTGACTCTCGAGCGGCAGCTCGTCAAACAATATCGAGCGAAGAATGAGACCGTCAGGATGAGCTCGTGCTGCCGCTTCAATCTCTACCTCCCTTTCGGCACCCTCAAGGATCGCGATCTTGGTGCGTAGCGCCGCCATAAGTTGATCTCGTTCCGCATCCGACAGACTAGGCGGGTGTTTTGCCTCCAGGAGTTCACAGCCCCAGCGTGCAACGGCAGCATCGCCAAGACCAATGGCGGCTTGGATCTGTATAAGCAGACTGTCGAACCCACGCTCGTCTTCGGGAACGGCATTAATGGCAGCCACAGCGCTCGCGCAATCTCCCTGCGAAAACGAACACTGCGCCGATCTATAGGCAAGTGGATCATAGTTCGAATTGCACTTGAGAGCTTGCTCAAGAATGATTTGAGCTTGCTCATCGCGACCCAATAGTCGGAGAAGGCTTATGAGATTCGCTGCGACATGCCGGCCTTGGCAACTGGAATCCCCAGCAATAATCTTATCCCACGCTTTACCAAGAAGTTCAGCTGCTCGCGTGGCATCTGCGAGCTGCTTTTCTGTAAGCGCGTGACTCAACTCCAGACCTTCGACCGCAGAAAGAGGTTCCATCAGCGCATCGGCGACCCCGGCTATTGCGCGCCAATCTTCCGGAGCGAGAGCGTATGCCTCGTCCGAGAGGCGGCGATGAGCTTCGTGATCGCCGTGTCTAGCGGCATGCATAGCGAGATGTATCTTCACATTCACGTCGCCGACAAGCTCTGGAGGTAATCGCGCTTCAACTTCCGCAAGTGTCATCTCTTCAGGAGCAGCACTGATGAGAATTCGAGCGGAACGCGTGGAAGCGGGGTCGTCTTTCAGTGCTTCGGTAGCAAGTAAGAAAGCAGCTTCGCGATTTCCCTCGTGAAGGAGTACAATCGCCTTAGTAGCCCGTGCATTCGGAAAGGTTGGATATGCGTTAAAGGCCTGTTGAAAAGAAACAATACCGGCGCTTTCGTTTCCGAGTGCAAATTGTGCGATGCCACGCGTTGCGAAGATGCAGTAGCGCGCGAGCGGACTTGCAGTCTCACCTTCATCGGTCAGAAGGCGGTCAAGCGCCCGTAAAGCGGCACGAGGTGAACCATCATCGATAAGCTTACCAATATCAGAAGCACGGGTGGCAAGATCGTCTCCTTCGCCACGATCATCGCGAATGTTGGCAATGAGATCGCTCTGTCTTTGGAGCATCTGAGTGATGCTTTGGAACTGCAGCTTCTGGTCCTGCCGCGAATAATTCAGGTGCTCGAGCATGTCTACCGGAGCGAAATCAGGAAAGTATTTACGAACAAGTTCCGGATGATCTGTAATGCGATGGCGCAAAGTGTCCCAGCCAGTGACTCTTACCTCAAAAAGACCTCTTTTCTTATTTTCGGCGCTGATTTCCCGCGCTATTTTTTGGATAGAGACGTCGTTCGGTGCCGTAGTGACAACTATGAACGCCTCCAGTGGAGGCTGGAACTTGAGCGCTTTGTCTACTTCCGCTCGCAATTCCTTCTCTGTAAGTTCGCCACCGTAGTCGGCGTCCTTCCCTTTGCACTGAACACCGGTAAAAAGGTTCTCAACCCGATTGGTCCCGTAGACGTCGACACCAGCCTGCGCCTGCCCGGTTCTGCCATGAAGCTCAGCATCAGTCGTCCGCCAAATGCGGCTGAAGAGATCAAAGGTGAGGCTTTCGAATTCCTGCCACCTTTTGGGCGGCGGTAGTGGGCGAGAAAGGACGTCAGTCATACCAACGACTTTAGACGTTCGCGGTTCAATCGGGAAGATTTAGCAAGAAGAGATAAAAGCCGATCATCAGAACGGCAAGGTTGAATGTGTCATAAGTGAATTAACGCGTTCGACGACCGAATTGTAAGAATATGGCACCGCTTATTATCTAAAATAAAATACAAGTGACGGCTCTATTTATGTCTGCTTTGCGGAAAAGGATTGAGACGCCGCAGCGTCCGACACGAGGCAATTCTGTTGAAAAAGTCGCTTGCTGTACTGGGCGGATAGGGTCTTGTGAGGAGCT